>NJDD01001321.1:474560-534453 GCA_002245505.1 Calephelis nemesis
CATATTTCTTGAGAAGCAGTATATACTGAGTTATTGATTTTAATTATTTCTATTTCTTCTAAAGGCATTTTATTTTGAAGTGAACTTTTAATTATATCCCATGAAGCTCTACATTTATTGGAAGATTGTTTAATATATTCTAATGATGCCCGTTTCTGAGACTCTAGTATACATTTAGCTAATACCTTTTTGTAACGTATGTAACTCATTTTATTTCCTTTTTTGTTAAATTGGGAATAACGATAATTTAGATATAACTGATGTTTTACTTTACAAGACTAGTATGTTATATGTTAATCAAATATTTGTAAAACTTTTTACTTTTTTTATTATTTGTGAAATAAAAATGTTTTCGATTTTAATATATCAAAAAGGAAATTTGTAAATATTTCTATTCGATCGACAATAGAGATATTTTAGTTGCTGATCCAACGATTTAAGCTACTTTTAGATCTATTCCAATCTTTTCATTGCAAGCGAGGCACAAACTATCGTGCTTCGTATATATGGCCTTTTGAAGAAAACAAAAACTCCTTCGAAATCAGAAAAACAATCTTTATGATATAGTTTAATGTTTTTTCAAATCAGACCATATTTTCAACAACTCAAACAAAGAAAAACTGCAGCTTCTATAAAATTGTAAACAATAAAATACAAAATATATAAATGTAATTCGGAACTATGAATGTAACTTTGCAGTGTTTTAAACATGCCGAAATGTTATCAGTAAAACCGTCGGGCCACAATTCATAAAATAAGTGTGAAAGTGTACAAGTGCATCAATCAGAACATCAGATATGACGATATGCGTTTCGCAGGGCGAGAGGCAGGCGGTGACTCGGCGACCCAACAATACCCGTTGTTTACACTCCGTCCTACTTCCTTTGAACGCGCATGTGGGCCCGAGGAAACGTGCAGTAAACAAAACTTTCTCGTAATGTTTAATTAAATTAATCAGTCGGTTGATTAGTAGATGGTCCGCGCGCGGTAAACACTATCCCCTTTGATCTTTTGGCTCTCACAATTGTTGTTTGAAAGGGCGGCGCCGGCCCGCGACTTAGTTTACGTTACTCGACAGAATCTAATAAAAAAAGCTAATATAAAATAAATTCAAAGCGAATGTCTTTAAATATACCAAGAGTTTCCATTGCAACAGACGTCGGGTTTTGTTTGATGATTGTTTCTCTAAATGAACTTTCATATGTGTGTTCAATGTTTTGTTCTTTTTTGTTGTCTTCAGTTTTATCGTTGTTGCATGGTGTACTAATTGCACTTCTTTCTCTCAATACAGATAACAGTAATAATCGATTTGCTATATTAAATTTTGGCACGGATAGCCGTTCTAGATGTTTAAAAAATGTTCCGAGGTTTTTAACTTAGGTACCTAAAAACTAAGTACAGAAAGGACTACTAAAGTCCGGCCGTAAGAAGCTCATATGAAGGGTAAAGACCATTCAACTATTTAAGCTCCGTAAATATGCAAAAAAAACGACTCGATTTCACTATAAGTATATCGTCTAAATACAAAAAAGGTTTAGTACTTTTTTCAATTTTCCTGCACTTCAAACAGCACATCGAAACTAAGTGTCAATGGGACCACTTCGAAAGTACGTTGAAAAAATGAAAATCCTTCCAAAAATATCGGAGAAATAAATGAACACGCTTAGAAATGATATAAGAATTGTACATAAAACTTTCTTCTCTTTTTGGAGTCGGTCAAAAAATAAGACGCTGTCTTTAGACTAAGTAGCTTTAAATTCCGAGCAAATCTGCGGAAACAGCTAGTAAAGCAAGCAGTTTCACGAGTTACATAAGTAGTTGACCAACTGAATGTAAAAACAAATATACCAAATAAACTGTTGCAACTAATTCGCATTCATTTTGCATGTTTAAAAACATTAATCTTGTGACCAAATAATTTACAACAATTACCTCATTGGGCATTAACTTCTTTTACAAAATCAGACGAATTTTGTCATTTCGAATGTAAAACCGACCACCAACATCAAGCTGTTTTGGAACTACCACGAAATGAGAATAAAAACACCACTAAACCGAGAACGGTATACATTTTTTTTGTTTCCTTTAGTCTGTTTGTGTAATGGAGTCATCCGAAGGCATCTCACGATTTAAACGAAATATGTCGAAGCAATAGCTATAAATGGCAACCTCCTACCTCCCGCGTAAGTCCTTCAAAAGTTCTAGAACGCTTGCTCTCACAATACTTCTTACATTAGCTACTAATGACGAAGAAAGTTCTATTTTATTGCATTCCTTTCTAAATTTATGTTACTAATATTGTTAGTAATGTGAAAGTTCGTGTATATTTAAATGTAATGGATATTTATACTTATTTATATCTAAAAATAAATTAATAAATAGTATCCCTGTACACTATACACAATTTGAATTAGTAAGTAAATTATATGCTTTTATAATAGACGTTATTCAACAGTACTGCATAAATATATGTAGTTACATAGATACCAGATTGTATGCAATAAACGTACCTAGTTCAAAAAAGATGTTATTCACACGGAAATCGAACTCGAGGCTTGCGGTGGCTTTAGGCAGGAACGATAACCGCTCGACCAACAAAGCGGTCAAAATTCTTAAATGATGCACATGCAAAATTATACCTAGAATAACGCAATTTTAATATAATGTCCCCGAACAAACATAGCCTAAGGATGCCGTTAAATAAAAGTTAGAAAGCTTTTAATTTTAATAAACTCACGTGCAACAATGTGAATTTGTAAAAATATTACAAGCCGCCATCTTGTATGCGCCAGGCCTGAAAATTGATACGACATAGTACAGTTTCAAAACGTTTGAGCAGCTTGCAGGAGAAAGTACAAAGCTGGGTATTAAGAATTTTTGGCCATTAGGCCCGTAATGTAATGAAGGTTCCATGAGCTTCTATAGTTAGTTTATTAACTTATCCCACACAATTGCAAACCAAAATAAAATTACAGTACCACAAAAGCTACTGCAATTAAAAGTTCATAAGCATAATAGGGCGATGGAAAATAAGTGCGAGTGGAAACCAAGCCACGTAGAAGTTTCGACGTGCATAATGTCCACCTACACTCGGCGTGCGTCATTTCACTTAATACGATTCTTTGCTAGCGACAAAACTCAACCGCCTGTGAAACCAACAATTCACAAACAAATTTGTAAATAGAACAAAATGGCGGCGGAACACGCGAAGGTCCTTAACCCTCATTAGCTGGACGAAAGGGAAAGCGCGCGAAAAAGAACGAGTTTTAATTCGGGAAAGCCAGTTGCGCTGAAGTACGCTCCTTTTTTCGTTTTGTTTTTTAATTAGTTGCCGCTTAAACTTTAGCGCGTTCCGTTGTTCACTTTATAATTTTTTTTATTTTTTTATTTTAACCCCTCCCAATTATGTTTTGAAGGACAGCTTTCATTAAACGTTGACAACTTTATAAGTTCAGCGAAAACAATTAACGCAGTCTCATATTTTTGATTGGTTTGATGAAAAATTAAAAGTAAATTTCGAAAGTTTAAAATGTTTTTTAATTTAAAAAAGTTTGAAAAAGATAGTGTAGCTAGTTTTAATCTTATAATTTTCGTATGAAAATACTGTGACAAATTATTTATTTTTTCAACTATCACACAATTTCAATTTTTTTATATTCATATTTTGTCATATTAATTTCAATTTCAATACTAACACAGTATGATGGTACCGTCACTAGTAGACAACGGAAATATTAGTGATGTTTTGTTCCTGGGGTCGTAGGTGTAAAATCTTACTTTATCTTTATTTTTCAACTTTAGTAAACACTAATAACCTAAAATAACACTGAAATACAGCCGATAACATAGTCTTAATCATTTTTAATATTTAACTTAGGGTCTAAAAATGTATCCTACATTACATTTCTACAAATGTAAATTTGAAGTGATTTCTCAGTTCAAATCACTATATAACATACTGAATTAATTTTCACAAAAATCAAAGAGGAATGCAATCACAGATACTGACATACCTTATGTTATTTAGTAAGTTGTAAGAGTAAAGAAAACAAGTGTATTCGGGAATTGCTTTCTTTCACAACTCAGGTTAAAGTCAAGGGCAAAGGCAATAGCTGTATGTAAGTTTAAATAACTAATTCAGCAAATGAATGTGCTATACAAACCTCATAAAAACGCTCGGAAAGTTTCAAAAGTATTCCAAAACTTTTCCCAATAGGCGCAGCGCACGTCTATTAAAATCATAATTTACTATTTGTAAATGTTTTTCAAAATATTATGAACTTATGTTTATTAAAAGTGCCGGTAATTAACGTAGAAACATTGCAAAACTCCATTTTACGCTTTTAATTTCTGTCAATATTTAAATTTACTGTTTGCAATGAGTAAATATGAAAATGAGCTGAAAATAATATAGATTGAATAGTATTTTATTTGCTTGAGTTTTGAACCTTAATTGTTTCGATTAGCCTCCAAAAATGCCTTACTATCCGTCGTTCAACGTCGAAGACCATCGTTATAGTTACAGAAGGAAATACTGACTTGAGTAGCGCTGGTATACCACAACATTGTGGACCGTTTTACTTATATCTACTGCCTCGTTGGTCGAGTGGCTAGCGTACACGCCTATCTAACTCAGGCTCAGGTTCTATTCCCACCGGCGACATGCATTTGTGTGATGAACATTTAGATATCTGCATTTCCGGGCCTGGGTGTTTATTAAATTTATTCTGGTATCTATTATCACTAACATCCATAAAACCAGCAGGGGTTAAATTCAATTTGTGTAACTTGTCCAGGAATATGTATTATTTATTATTTTCTATCTTAGTATCGTACTATGTATCTTAGTATGTATCGTAGTCTTCGTTAACGAGCTCCAGTTTAGAGGACAAACTTACACAAGGGGGTTTACATCCCTACATGATGCTAGCCACACATTTTCTAGCTAATACCAATTTTGATGCTCAACATTTTTTGATGCCCAAAAGCCGAAATTTGGTATCGAAAGTATTTATTTTATTTCTTACAAACACTTAGTAGCATATAATAGTTACGCATATTTGATGCTATCAATAAGAAGTGAGACGGTTTGCATAAACATTATCCTTTTTTCAAAGCACCTTAGGTACTCAGTTTTGATGGCTGTATATCATCACAATGTTTTTATATCAATTATTTACATGAATGTTTTATTCCTACATAAAACATATTACTTGAAACATATGAAACAATAAACGGTAATTAACAGTAAAACAAAAATTCACCAAATCCTAATTATAAGTAGAGCTTAACCAGGCACCGAGGACATATGCGAAATTAATTACCATCGTGGAAGTGTATGTAACGCGTAACAATTTTCTCAAGAAAAATACGAATAATACAGCGCCAATTTTAATTTAACAAAACATAATAGAACGGTACAGTCGCGAGCGTGTATTTGAAAACAAAACAATAGACACTGAGTCGTAAAATGCAGTATTAATGTTGTAAATTAATTATAAACAGATGCGGGCTGAAATTTTCTCGGCTTCGTACACCTAGACTAGAGTAATTGTGTTATCGCTTAATTTGTACTATTAAATACGGCCCTGGCTCATAATTTTTATGTGCATTGTTATAATGTGCGTTCACATACATTCCGAATTATTTTAATGCCAGATATTTCTCATAATTTCTACCGCACTTACACCTCACATTTTAGCCCTTTTTAGCCTTGATTATTTAGCCTTTAGCCTAAAAATAAAGTTAATCAAAAGCGAGGAGTTTGTTTAGTTTGACAAGAAATTCATGACAAGAAAACAAAAAAAATATTTTTCTTGTTTCTTTTTTGAGTTTCCTAGTTATATGAAATACAAGTTTATAGATAACTCAAGATGTAAAGTGTGTGTTACCAACCTGAGGTTAGAAAGTTATCTCTAGGGTAAGTAACTTTGGCGGCTACCCCTACCGTCTCTTAAAATTGGATCCGAAATGTGCGAGGACTATCACTATGCTAGTAAAGGGAGCTAAGATTACGATGACACAGCGAACAAGTTTACGTCTTTCCTGATGGTATAAGACGACCGTGGCTCATACAACACTATTACACCAGATGTAATAGTGGTGTACACCGCTATCCTGTGGTCAAAGTGTTAGGCCTAATGTGAAAGTCCATAGCGGTAGGTCCCTACCCGAACACGTCGCTGCACAGCACTATACCACCACTATAGTTCTTGGTATGACCCATTCCACCTATGCTCGATTCTTACAAGCATTACAGAAAGGCAAATGCTCATTCTACTTAGAAGATCCGGACCAACACGGTTCTGACAGAAAAGCGGTTTTAGGATTTTTTTTCTTTTACAAGTGACCTGAATGTGTGAATAAGTTATGGCCGTAGTTAAAATATCCTGAAACTCAGTAAAAAACATTGCATATCCAGACAACAATTTAAATCTTTCCAAAGCTAGACTTTATCTACATTTGTAAGATCAGAATACATTTCCACAAGCACATTTCGGACCATCGAGGCGTATTAGCGTAAATCACTAATCTCAAAGGAATTATGAGCTAATAGGCAACTGCGATTTCGACGTAATATCGCCACTGTAATGAGCTTAATACTGAGAATGTGGTTCCGTACGCAGCAAACGCTTTTTGTTTTACATCTTAAAGTATTTATTTATCTCGCAATGTTTTGTTTATGGAAAATCTCACAACTGAAGTTTGAAACGTCAGCTGATATGGAAATACCCGCCGCTGAACCACTTGGGTGACAGCGGTGGTAATCTTTTAGCGCACTCACTAAACTAATTTCTTGTTATCGCTATCTTATTTTAACGAAAGTAATAGAGAGAGGCAAACACGTACAGTGATGTCAAATTAGCCTGACACGACATTTCTACATACTTTTTAAATCTTTAATGAAACCTTTGATTAATAACTTAACAAGTTGATACGCCCGGACTAACTTGATATGTCTAAAATTTTCCATTTCTTCTCTTTTTGGTTCGTTAGAAAAAGATAGCATCCAGTTAAAATTAGTTTAGTTGGTGCTGAGATTAATTACCGCTAGTGACGATGGTAAACTAATAATAATCAGGAAAGCTGCCTGCTTATCCACTATCTTTAAATTATAACATAAGGATATACGTTAGACACAGTGACGTCACGGTAACCCTGTGACGTCATTCCACATTTAATATAATGCACTCTCAAATGAAATGTGTTAAGAAAAAAACGACAAATAAAAAAATATGAAGTGCTCCAAGATGACGGATAACAATTTTTAATTTTATTTTTGTATATTAATTTAACATCAGTTGTACAGTTATTCGGCCGCGGATATTCAAATATTAGTACAATCCTATATCTTAAGTTAAATCAAATAGTTTCGAAATTCGATTCGAATAGAAAAATTGGTTTAGTAGTTTAGAAATTTACCTGGAACAATTATCGCGACGCAACATTTTTAAATAACCCATATGAATATATGTAATAAAAACACTAATAGACATAAATCTTAAACATTTAATTTATGTTTGGCAAGATGTGATAATACTGTGACACCTTTTACGTAGGTACCCACATTTTGGAAATAAATAAATACAAATTAAATTTTTCGCTATTGTTTAAATGTTTTATTAATATGATCATTAAAGCAAGTAAGTAAGTAAAGTATCTTCACGCCCATATCCTCGAAGAGCTAGGCAGAGGCACAACCAGAGCACCCACCAACCAAGACCCGGGAATCGAACTCGGGATCTCATGAAAACAAGTCCAACACCTGGATCGCTGTGATCATTTATACGTAAAAATACAGAAAACACGTAATGTATGTAAGGGTTACATAAAAGACCTTTGCTAGTGTTTAATTGTTAAAGATTCTGTAATGTTTATATGAGTGTGGTCGGGTACCGCTAACTGCCACTTCATCATAATTTGTCCAAAACTTCGTTAATGTAAAACTGCTACAACCTTAAAAGTGTTGTTGCGTGTAGAATAGACTTACTAGTTAATTCATAAAACTCTCGTTATTAACTATTCTATAACAATATACGTGAGTCCGTATGTAATAAATTGTTAGGTAAGCAGCCTACGTTTAGTATATGCGCGTCGAAATAAAGAGCAAAGAATTAATATTTTATGCGGGACATAATACGGAACTTGCTCATTACTTATTCAACTTGGTCTATCTACATCATACCTGGCACAGCCTTCGCAATGAATATTATATCGGCGTTATAATTTCGACGAACGTATAAAAGTCGGTTTAAATTAAAAACAAATGTTCGACAAAGTTAGTTCTAAATATTTCATGTCGCCCGGTCGGTATAATAATTGGGAGAGGAGGGTGTCGGGTGAAAAGGGGGAAGAGGGAAACTGTAGGGTGATAATTAACATGTTTGTCTTGCTTACATCGTCGCTAGCGCCGAAACTACGCCGAACTCAAATAAAATCTCACTCATTTTGCATAAGTACCATCGCACTAATATTTGACTTTACAGATACGACAAACGCCGTAATTAATGCGAAGAATTAAAACTTTTGTTGGAAGTCTATTGTTCGTCTAAACTCATTTCTAAAAACAATTTGATTGTGTACGGGAACGGAACATATTGTGAACAATGTGCGCACCGCCCTCCACATTTCTTACACCGTTTTGGAATTCTCCTCAAGTTATTCCTATTATAAAAGTTTGGAGAAAAAGTAAAACTGCTCCACTTTCTTGGCTTTATATCTTTGGCTTTCGCCTGTAAGTTACTTTTATTCTTTAATTTTGGTGGGAATGGGCACATTTTAACACTTTTTGTTTTTGATATTTTTTTATAAATTCGAAAAAGTATTTTTAAGGATTTGAATTACGAGTATATACTGTTACCACTGTCAAAGCTTTTAATAATTTTCAACGTCGATATTTGATTTAGTTCCTTTGTATACACACTTTTTTTAATAACACTTGTACCTACTTAACCACATTACACTTATTGTTGTACTTAAAATTGCCGGTTTGGAGACCTCAAAACTAAAGATAGTATTTTTAAAAAGTGTATCAAAAATGTTACGTCTTTTTATCGATTATGTCGTTACAATAGTTGCATCCAACATTAACAATTACATCCTCGTTAAAATATGTTTTGTTCTTAAACTGAAATCTGTTTTTTAATCTCCAGCACTGAATATGTCAGATGTGAATAACATTTTACATTATAGTTTACAAAATCTAGTGACACCTGCATTTTTTGTAGTGCTGACCTATTATACCGATTTAACGTAAACGTAAATTAATATCAATTTTTGTAGAAAATACTTTAACTTGTTCGATTCTACAACCCTAAATTTAACCCTTATTTACTAGTTTAACCTAATTGAACACAGAATACTTGTATAGCTATAATTTAGTTAGTTAAGTTTGTTGTTTTGTTACGCAAAAAAATAAGACTTTAATTAAATAAACTACAACGCTTTTTTAGAAAAGGGCTTCGTCAAGTGACTCCACAACGATGGAAGGACTGTATAACCCATGTGTTGAAAACCAAAGAGAAAATTTGTAAACGGGGTCATACTTTATGATGAGTCATTATCAAAAACAAAACTACGAGAGTTTTTTTTAGTTGGATTTGTGAAAACATAAATAATGATATTTATTACCCTACGATTACGTGGCATAATAATTTTGTACTAATTCGTTTGAAAAATAAAATTGGGTAATAGATTTTATGAACATTTTCCGATAATGGCACGACACTATTTATCAATTGCAAAAAACTTACAACATTGCTAATGTCAATTTAGTCTCTGATATTTAAAAAAAACAAGCTAGAGGGAGATACCTGCTTCAGTAATTTATTATAAATAAATAAACATTAAACATTTAAGGTAGTAATCGGGTACAGACTTTAAATAAACCTTTAAAAGAACCTTTTGAGATCTCTTCACACACACAACATAACTGTACTTCAAAACGAATTATAGGTATGAACATTATTGCGATTATTTAATAATATATTTATTATGTATGGTAAATAATGGGTTTGTGAAGATATGAATGACACTAATATGTGGCCGGTAAACAGAGCAATTTACCTAACAACAAAACGAACATCCAATTACTAGTTAAACATAGGGTTACCATAAAACTTATTTGTTGGTACATTTTTTAACAATGTTCTATAGGATGATATATAATTCTAGGCGTTCGCACATGAGTGGCTTCGAATATTTTTTCTATCTTTGTAATTTTACGTATCACAAAGCAAAAATTTTTGCTAGCTTCTTACCTCATTCCGTATCACCTGTTATTTTGAAGATGGCCAGTATGGTTATGTGATCGTTTTCCTAACGTTATCCGTAAACGCTAAATGGGCTGAAACATAATTCATTATTCGTAAAAAGAAAAGAGAACCCTAAAAATAAAATCTCTTAATAGGAATTTGAGTTTATTAACATATTGATGCATAATAACCTATTCATTGTGTCCAAGAAATGCTGTTTTGTAATTTTGCGTAACTCGCAATTTGAAGAGCCAAAAAAGAGTACTTAGAAACGGTAATGGGTATACACACCACCACAAAAATATATAAATTGTATTTTTCCTTGTATTAAAATATTAATCTCGTAAACTTAGTCTCTTGACGTACGTAATTTATGGCCACCCTTTTAAATAATTCAAGCTCTTGTTCAATATGACACGTTACATGCATAAAACATCATTATAAGACTACATAATTTTATACGTTTTCCAAACAAGCCAACGGTCCCAGACTATATTGTCTTGCAAAAATTAAGACTTCAAATTTTTTGTACACCCGATCTGAAAAATTAAATCCAATTGTTTATGAAAAGTCGCTTGTTGATTTTAAAGTACTGGATTCCGTTTTTTAGCAACAGCAAAGCTTGAATTCATGTGCGATTGCGGAATTCGTTATCGGGTAATGAACATGGGACCACACTATGTGCACGTCTTTTTGATGTACTTTTCTTTCCGTTCCTTATTTTCTTTACACAACTTTTCTTATTTAGGCAAAACTTACATGCACAGTAATACTTGTTGCTTAGATAATAACCATGTGTCCGCTATACTTTTCAAAGAGCTTTTAATGATATAGAAATTTTAATACCCTTTTTGTAGATGTACATGAAAACACAACACAAGATTGTACATGAAAAGAAAATAGTATCAAAGCCATGAAAAAATCACGATGCTGGCATTCGTTACCCGATGAGACATTTTATTCTATTTGTATTGTATGAGCATCGTTGACTAACGCAGGCATAAAAATCTATGTCTTAGCAAAGGCACATTATGATTTTTTTTTTGTTGACGAAGACTTATTTTTATTTAAGCACTCTGTTGTTGCACAGTAAAGAGTTTTTATTGTTATGTTTTTACTTACGACTGTAACTTTTTTTATCGTTTCTCTTTCCATTAATTAACACGCTTAGACTTTGAAATGAAATTATTATAATGAAGCTAGAGAAGCATACAACAGTATATAAGAGGAGGGTGCGATAGAAAAAGTGCCTATCAAGCCGTTAGACTGTGTGCTCGTAAACATATAAAATGAAGGCAGTTATTGTTCTTCAGAAACAATAAGAGCAACATATTCCACAATTGACTGAAGCCATTTCAAGTGAACGCGCTATAGAAAAAAATAACCATTGGATACCACATCGACGCACGCTTAAACAATCAAACAGAGAACAAAAAGACAGTAATGTGGAAATGGATAATGCAGGAGCGGACCTGAAGGCGTGTGGCCCCAGTCACAGTGGTCAGCGACAAAATGTAACATTGAAATATAAGAAAATAAACTAGCGGATTTCCTGATGACAAAAACTGCCTTTATATACCCAAGATAATTACGTATTGCGTGCAAAATACTTTTGTGACGCTTCTAAACCTCTGGATTAGAACGCTGCCACATACTGATAAGATGGCTACCACCGGTTTTACAACAAGTTTAGCTTTTTACAAAATCCTAGTCTGTCAGCTACTTATCGACCAAACGGAAGCGAATAATTAATGCCTACCTTTACTCCTGGTTGATTATATCGTTTACATTTCTATTAAAAATAGCATAAATATATCTAACATTAGGAAATACGTGACGCGGTAGAATCAATATCGTACCTCCCTATTCCTCTTTTGAATAGAGAACGGAGGAAACAAAAGGGTTTTGTTGAGAATATTATGTGATCCTTATATTTTTAATAGTTATTATCTTTACAAAAATACTCACTGAAAGGTTCCCCTATTTTTCACTTAATCGCTCAACACCTGTGACTTGTTCTTGCGATTTACGTCCAGTTTATCCTGACCTTTAGGCGGCAAAGAGGATGTGTGATTAGTTTTATCCTTGGCAGTGGCTCCTCACCTCCCCATTCTTTGCCAACTCGTAACATAAATGAATCGCCCGTATTAACCTGAAAACTGTTTTAGTTGTTACAACAAATTGAAATCATTAACTCTCACAGTTTTAACTTTATATATTTTATTTGTTTTATAAGAAATGACTTATATTGCGTAGACATGTCATTCAATATTCTTCAAACCTGAAACTATGCAATTAATTTTCTATTTTATCTAAAATTTAGTCAAATGCTTAGAATTGGATTATTTTTGGTTTGTTGGTGGATGTCATTACTGAGTTTTTAAATGTCAAAAATAATGTCTGGAAACAAAACATATTTTCAAAGTTACTTATTCTTCTTAAGACCTTTAAAAATAATGCATCATTTTTATTTATTCTGCAAAATGGATATGCGGCAAAACTCCCTTTCAGTCTTTTTTTGGTTTCTTTCTCACCAACTTAAGTTACTTTGTAAGTTCTAACGGAAGCTGTAGTGTGTAAATAATACTTGAATAATATTCTAACGTATAATATCCCCTTTGTGGTCCAGCGGTGTGGTGTTTTCCTTGGCCATACCCGTATGTACCTGACATAAGAGGCTGGGTTTGATTCTCTGGTCGGGCAACTCAAAAATGTGTTTTTCAATTTACTAATGATCGCATTCGTAACAGTGAGATCCGAGAAAGAGTGGGATTGAAAGAAATTGTTGGTCTTAAATTGCGAAAGGGCATGCTCCGCTGGTTCGGTCATGTGGAAAGAATGACAGATGAAAGATTGACAAAGCAGATATACAATGCGAATGTGGATGGATGTAGGTACCCGGGGAGACCAAGGCTGACATTTCACGATCAGATCAATCAGATATTATCCGAGGGTGGTGTCAAGAGTCTCCGAAACCGGCGTGCTTTTAGGAAAAGGGTAATAAATGTGGAGGAAGCAAGACAGGTTTGTCAGGATCGTTACGTGTGTCACTCGATACTCTCTGCCTACCCCGTAAGGGACTTGGCGTGAAGATGTATGTATGTATGTACTAATAAAACGACTTTGCATTGAACAAGTGCCCGGTAGGTTGCCTTCCTACCGTATTGTGGGACTAAAAGTAACTTTGGCTAGTAGAGGATGCCCTGATTGTACACTATCCACCTCTTCGGGGATGTAGGCGGTTATTTACTTTTGTATTTTTTGGTTGTAAATTAGTAGAGTATGTCTACGTCAGTTCACATATAAGTCTCTGGCAACAGGCAGCCCGAAGCTCTTGAAATGTTCATGTTATTCATCGGGTAAATTTATTATTGATCAAATGTTTTCAATACTTATTGCTATTGGAAAGTTTTCCACAACTTTGTCAGTATAAAGTTGTATATTCCTGTTAAGTGTTATAGTTTAATTGCTTCTGCAATTGCTTGAAATGTATTCCTTTTTATTTATTCGTTACAATTGGCATAAAACATTAAAATATCATCAAAACGTTTTTCACGCGTATAACGTTTTTAAAATGATATCTGCTGATCATATTTAAAAAATCTACTGTAAAATTAAAAACAAGGAAAACTAATAAAAAAAATATAATAATATATATACCATAATAAAAATCTGGTCAAAGTCGGGGGGAGTCGCTGGTTACAAGCGGCTGGTGACCGTGACTAGTGGTGCTTTTTGGGGGAGGCCTATGTCCAGCAGTGGACGTCCTCCGGCTGATGATGATGATGATGATAATGATAATAAAAATGTGCACGATGTCACTACATGGTCTTCTTATCATCCGCGTCTACACAAGTAACAAACACGTATTGGCCCTATTTGAAGAGGAACAACCTATTTTTGAGTTGTAACTAAGAAATTCCAAATTGTGTAAGTTTTTTTTGGTTACACGAGTATGGTAAATTGCCAACCTCCAGTTAGAATGTTAACGTTTATTAGTGTATTTACCTTAGCCTCCAAACCGGAACGCGACTATGCACTGAAGTTATACCGACAAGAAAAGGTAAGGACTTTAATCCAATTGTGCCGATTCGTAGTAGGACTGAATATGACTGCCAGTTTTATTCCGGCATTCTTTGTTTTGATTATCCCACAAGCTGACAATGGGTTCGTTGCTTCCCGAAATGTGTACGATAAAGTTTACATAAATAAATAAAATCTCGCCCTCGGGGTGTAAGTAAAGCGATAATAACAGCGAATATAACTTTACACGATATTAGCGAGTCAAATTCTTAAATCAACTTAGTACATGCACCCTGATATGCATCGTAATTGCGGCGTAAATTGTAATACGGAAGTTTATTATGGCGTTCCGTACGCAGAAAGTTTCGATTATAAGCCCCGGCAGTACTGAAATAGGATAAAATAATAACCGACACATTACGCCCATTTGCGATAGCTATTTTTACTATATAACATGCGTTTTATAGCATTATAATGCATTTTATAGCGTCTTATGCGACCGCAACGTTTCAACACATTCGCGCTCTTTTAATACTAACAACTTCACTTCGTTGTTTTAGAATAATGAACATTTTAAGATATTAGATATTAGCACTTTTCTGTGCTTGATATAAACATTCGGGCAATACGAAACATACTTATTACTGTTATATTAAAAACAGCTTTAATTAGTTATTTTCTAAATATTTTTTACTTGGGATATATTTCCAGAAATTTTATAAAGCTTTTAAGCTGAAGGTTGCAGGATGCATTTTTCCTTCTAAAAAATTATACAAAATCGAAAACCAGAGCTTGAAAGAAATAAAAATGACTTTTTTGTCTGAATAACGATCTAGTTAAGTGAACCGTAAGGTCTACATTTCATTTTCAGGATTTTGACTTACTCTTTGGTAATAAGACTTTCAGCTTTTCAGATCTTAAAAAAACATAATACTTACTCTCCCATTTTATACTGACATATAACAAAATCGCAGTTTATTCCTTTTAATAATTATTTTCATAATAACAAGTGTTTAACGCTTTTTGTACATTATATTGTATACTACTAAATCCTCAGTCTTTAGTACCGCACTTATCCTACCTAAGCCGACAAATTTTGTCCTGCCTTAGCTATGAATATTAAATTAAAATCGACTTACATTTTTTCAACAATGCCTTCTTCTGACAAAAATTAAACCTTTTTGTCGCTTTCACTTAGTAAAACCGGTGAATAATAAGAAATTGTTACACCACATACATACCAGCCAGTTTGCAACAAATCATCAAATATTTGTTTATCACACCTTGGCTATACTTAGATTTATATCTCCTCATTATCTATTACTTAAGCCATGCTCACCACTGTCGTTACTGAAGCTTAGATTTTTGTAACGTTGCAGTCGCATAGTTGTTAGCACCTAACAGTCCCCTCTGTGGTCTAGAGGTCCGACTCCGGCAACAGAAAAAAAAATGTGTATTTTCCATTTTCTTATAAAAATAACGTTGCCCGGAATTCGATATACCATCTATCACGTAGTGGGACTTAGTGTCTTCGGCTAGTCGTGGGTGCCCTTATTGTGCCTCTGGCTATTTAAATCATAGTCAAGATGGTAATGAAAAAATTCTGGCTTATGAAACACATAGACACGTCTATTTTCAATAATAGAGAAAGAAAAAAACGAAAAAAATTATGATTACTACATCGTATTAAACAAAAGCTCAGTTCACATGCAGGCTTCTTTCTTTAAAACCACGCAACGGATTTTGTTGCGGTTTTTTGAACAGAAAGAGTGATAAGGCAAAGGTTATTATGTACAAGAGAAATTTATCCACTCGCGCTAATATGGAAGAGCTGCTAGTAGTAAATAAAGTAATAATTAAAGAAAATAAAATTAATCAAATTCGCAAAAATCTAGCCGGTCATTTCTACATTACAGAAAGTACCTTTTTATGGTTCTAAGATTACCTTCAGGGGCTAATATTATTTAGATTACAGATACTCGTAATAATAATGGACTGTGTGTGAGAATTCTCAACCGTAACAATCATGTATATATATATAATCAAACCTTTAATTACAAGTGGAAATTTTTAAGCAAAGCAATTGTTGAATAGTGACGACCTTCCTGCCCGCTGGTGGTATTCTAGATTTTTTGTTTGGAGACGAAGTTCACCGGGTCGACTAGTATAACAATTGAGCTGTATAGATATAGCCAGTGGATATAATATGGTATCTTCTTCATGCCCATATCCCCGAAGAGGTAGGCAGAGGCACAAACAGGGCACCCATGAGTAGCCAAAGACACTAAGTCCCACAATGTGATAGGTTGCAAAGCCCGACCCGGGCAACGTTATTTTTATTAGAAAATTTAAATATCAAATTTTGTATTTTTTGATGCCCGACCCGGGGTCGAACCTGGGATCTCAAGCAGTCAAGTCCTGTGCTGAACCGATAAATGTATAATAAGGAATTTGAACAAGTACTAAACGCTTTACAAAGCCACTTTGACAGAAATGGTATGCGGAATAACCATAAGATAGCAAACAAACACACCGCCATCCTGATGGTAAGAGATTAACTTAGCTTATAGAAGCCATCGATATTGTAAGTGCTTCGCTGTCTTGTAGCTGAAGTGTTAGGTTAATCGTTTTGCAAGTCTACCGCAACCAGGTTTACTCGACCCTTTAGATCTTAACATGACACTGTCATTACGTAGGCGAGAGTAGGTGAGTTGGAGCAGGGCACTCTAGTTTTACCACCATAGGTCTGGCTGGTCGTGGTATTTACTACTGCTACCTGGCAGGAAGGTAGATAATTTATACTTTGTCGGATTAAACATGGAGGAAAATGTGGTCTTAAATTTCGACCAAAATAAATCCAAGCATTTACATCTATGGCGTCCATTGGCGACGTTATCTCTTACCACCAAAAAATGTTATTTTGTTCAAAACAATTTTCAAAAAATCAACAAGAGCAAACATAATATGTATAATGTACATTTCAAACAAAATAATGATTAGCTACATTAGTTGTTACTAGCTCCAACGAACCTAAATGTAGGAAGGCGCAGACGTAATCCAACAGTAAACGCTTCTATGATATGATCACCCTCACAGCAAATCATCACAAATTATCGGTACTGTTTAATGTCTTCAAAGTACTATTACCGTTTTCGTTTTGATTATATGCCAGTGCAGTGGTTGGTGGCGGTCGATGAGAGCCATTATTACCAAGAGTCGTTTAGGAGACATTAGGATATTAATAGGGGTGTTGGGGTGGCGGCGCCGTTCTTATGCAAACTAAATAAAAAATTCATTTTTGTAAATATTAGCTACCGGCGAATGGTCGGTTCATATTTTTATTTCTCGTTGTATCGAATGGGTAGTATATAATTTGTGACAGTAATACTTCTGATGACGATTAGGTCTCTTGTACGATTTCTGTGTAATGGGCGTACATGTATGTCGCCGTTACCATTATATATATATATATTCTTGGTCCATACCAAAATAAAAGCAGTCACAGTTTCGCAATATGTAATAAATTTTCATTTTCACTTTTACAGTATATATATATACAAGTTACAGTATTCACACTTTCAAAAGTAACAGAAGAATATCCCTTCTTTGATATTATCAGCCTTTATATCAGAAATATCATAACAACTACACTTTACTAAATAATAAATATGTCTAAAAAAACTGTTAGTAATTACACAGCAAACCAGACCACTAATAATAAGCACTAACGCTGTCCATTGAGAAAAAACTTAAGCGATTGTAATAATCAAAATAAAATGAATAAATTTGCAGGATTATGCACGTTTGTTTAAGGTCAACTTGCCAATATTAGCAACTGTGGCTATCCGCAAAGCAAAGCCTTCTCATAACAAAGATAGTAAGAACGATTAATTCAAACGCAATATAACTTTCTTTTATGTACTGACAAGGTTGGAAAATCTATATTAATATTATTTATTGAGGTCAATTGCCTGGCCGTCCGAGTCCTCTCTGACCTGTGACTAATGTACTGAGTTTTCTTTACATGCAGCCACGGTAATTGTGGTTGTTATAGATAATTCTATTATTATGAACATCTGATTTGAGAAAGCTATGAATTCTCTTTTATTTAACGTATATGTCCAATCTAGTTCATGTACTGGTATAATTTTATGTATTTTTTAAAAAATGTAAGTTTTTATGTTGTAAGATAGAGAATAAAACGGCGACTCTAGTAATGATAAAAGACACCTTAGATGTTCCTGATGCGTCGCTATCTCATTATCAAAGCCAGCGATATTTGGCAAACGTGTGTAAATCTAACCTACGCGTCTCTAGACGCTAGACTATAGGAAAGACAATGGTACCAATCATGCTACCACTTTACCACCGAGTAGAATAATCAAATAACTTTAATAGAATACCATCAGGTAGCAATCGGATCGTAACAAGAGCAAGATCAATAAGCAACGCTTCTGTAGTGTATATAGGCGACGTTTGTCTCTGACCATCAGCCTACTGCTCCTTTGCTGTCTTAAACATAAAATCTTCGGATTTCGCTGTAAAAGAAAATACTAATTTCCAGCTTCTGTCTTTCCTATTGTTTGACTGCAACAAATACATCGGTAAGATGAAAAGCAATGTTAATTCAAACCTGTTGTCGAACTGCGAACAGGAAGTTTACGATTTTATCCATTGCTACTGCATTCTATGCCGGCGGGTTTATTTACATGGTAGTAAATCGTAGAGCAAAGAGCGGCATTCTTTGTTCGTTACAACTAAACTTTATCGGACTTTTAATTGTTAATGTAGACAAAGCGCTATGTAATGGCTGATAGACCAAGAGCTCATGAACATTGGGTATATCTAATTTAAAACGGAATTCATTTCTCATCTGAATGAATCTTTTTATCATTCTTCAAAAACTTTCTTGAGATTTGCAAGATTTGTTTTCCAGTTATAGAACTTTGTGGTTAGATTTTGTGAATTCGTTGTCTATGTTAAAAATAGGTGCTTGAATTAGAGTACAATGTGATAATTTGAACTTAACAAAATTAATAATAGAAGCAGGAAAGATGGAATGGCGCTAGCTGAATTTCAGTTTATTTGACGATACAACTAAATATTACCTCAGTTTTACTTATTTTTATACCAGGACGTGGTGGATTCTATATAATATGATTTTTTTATAAACGTGTACACTCGTGCCTTTAGTTAAAAAACCAAAAGCTAGTCATTTAGCTTATGTTTCCTATTGTTATATAATTTGATGTTACTGTTTTTGAGTGTGAACTGTTTTTAAAATTGTAAAAAGTATTGTTTAATTAAATTTATACAAAACACATTTAACCCGAAAAAAAAAAAGAAATTTTGGTCAATTTCCAAAACGTATTTCAAAAGTTGTTACCAAGCACTTAATCGGTACCAATGGTTTCTACGCCATAATTGTGAGCATCAGCATATAAATTTGAATAGGCCTAAACCTCCCGAGCTCTCCAGTTAAAGCAGTAAATGAGTAACACAAAGGATTTTAAGAGTGAAGTCAGTCCGCATACTAGTAGTTTACAGCTCGCACGTGCCTCAAGTACCAGCGTCCGATATATTGTTTGTTTACCCGAATAAAACACTAAAATCCAATTCAATAACAAAGAATTAAAGATCCCGAAATAAAATTTATTGCTCGCATACGATAAAATAGATTTATGAACGCAGGGCGCAAGCGACTAGCCCATAATATTATTAGGTACGCGCAAACAATTTATGCCTATATGTAATTACATTGAAGTGTAAAATTACCCATGACTTGTAGAATAATAACTCTTCGACTATATATCTGTATACATGCTTGAATATTTTCAAATATTTTACTGTAATATTTAGCTATAGGTGGTAAATCTACAACATACAAGGTATTGAATGAGTAGTAAGCCGAAATCTATTGAAATAAATGTTCAAGAAAATATTATCTTCTAGCTGGTCGAGTCCTGCAATCGCTTAGTCAAGCTAGTAAATCTAACCTACAGTCAAGCTATTAGATAAACTAGCTATTGAAATAGATTACCAAAAAGCTTAACTTCTGTGTCTCAAGTTAAACTTAAAATCTTTTATATCTTTAGGTGATGTACATTTCTTACGTAGCTGGAAAAGTTATACTAAAATATGTTATGTAGTTTTAAGTGATATTGAACAATCAAACTCTAAGCGTAAAAACACTCTCAAAAGACACATACAACTTTTGTGAAACGAATTTTAAAATCTGAAAGTAAGTAAGCAGGCAGCAACAAACAGTATGTTTACGGCACCGGCTAAAAAAATATTTTTATTTTCATCGTCAAAATGTCACCAATGCTAGATGTCGCCACTTTGTAAATAAACGAGACTGACACTCGATGGCATGTACACATTTTAAAAAAACATGTTGCGGTTTTGTTGTTGATATATTTTTGAATGTTGTCAGAATACGTACGCTACACGTTTGTGAGTGATTTCAGTTTTAAACTTTTCTATTGTATTGTTTGTAATTTTATTATAAATGCGAAAGTTTGTAAGATGTTTGGATGTATCTTTGTAATCTAATCAAATCTAACTTACTAAGGAAGGCTACTTAGATATTTGATCATTTTAGTGCAAAAAAGCTGCAAATGATATACTCTATTTCATTTTATTACCACGTCATTAAAGTTCAGAACAAAACATACAGTTGAATCGAGAACCTCTTTTTTAAGTCGGTTAAAAATTTGCATTATCCCTACTTATTACAAAGCAAAATCTCTTTTCTCTGTCTGTAAGCTTACATTTTAACACGGTTTTTTTAATAGATAAAGTGAAGTCAAACGTAAGGCTCATATGTTTAATAACATAGAAGCTTGTCTTTGAAGTGAGAGGCTGGGACGGGCTGCTAGTTTTTAAATATAACTCGAAAATCACTCGTTTGATCCTTATCAGAATCAGAATTAGAAAAAACTCACTTGACCAAACAAATGCGCGTCGACCATTACACCATTACATGTTATGAAATTTACGTGGGATTATCTCTAAATTAATACCTACGGTTCGAATAAATACCATCCAAATCAATTCAGTATTGGCCAAAACCTACAGGGATTGATAACCTTTGTAGTTAGTTAAAAATGATCTTAGAATCTATCAGTATTTTAGTAAATTGTAACTAAATTAAGAAATATTATTGTTAGTTATTCTGTGCCGCAAGTAATACATGACGTGTTGCATTTGTAACAAGTAGAGTGTTGAGTAATACGTAGAAGGGTTGCAAGTAATGCTTAGTGGGTTTCGTAAATTGTCGAAATAAAAAATACGTATGATACCTTGATGTTCTTCGGCCATTAAGGGTAAGTAACCTTTAATGGCCGAAGAACATCAAGATGTCATAGTAATAGTATTTTATTTCATTATATATTTTGATAAAAACATGGTACAATACTCAATAACCAACACATATTTTTACTTAAACTATGTAACTTGCATCATTGATTCTTTACATACTTTAAGTTTCTCGTGTTATTGTCAAAGACGAAAATATTTTCTATTAAAAGCGAAGTTAATTACCGCGGCGTTGGTTCAAAATACAAGTATTATGTTTTAACGTATGTTAACTGGAACTATTATAAATTTAAGACTTGATGAATTTTTTTAAAATATGACATAACTGTTTAAAAAATATGAGAAAGCTTCAACCAAAAATTTACGCCATACATTCTACTTGCTTCCTTTAAACCAACAGATTTTTACAGATAGTGTGACAAGTTTCAGGATTTCTTTGTTCCGTTTTCCTTTTTTCTAAAGTAATTCGGAACAGAGCTAAAATTTTATTGAATAATTCACTTAAGTAATATCCCAATAAAGGAGCCGCTCCATTGATCCCAACCTTCCTCTATACTTATTTAAGTTTTATAGTAAAAGAATAGCGAGGTAATATTGTATGACTAATGTTTGTAATTTATTACATTTCTGATTCTCCTTGTTACAGGCGAAATTACTTGAAAACTCTCACGCTTGGCTCGGAGCGTCGACATCGTCTATTGCAGGTCAGTTGAATGTTCTTCCACTTATTTCATTGAATCTGATTGTTTTTATTTTTATACACTTATTTTTTGAATACTTTAATAATATCTCCACGATACGGTGAATTTAGCAATATTTACCTACAAAGTAAGAATTACTTTTCCGGCACATACATGTGAAGACTATGGTATTTTTTTAGAAAACAATTTCAATTTTTAATTTGGTTACCTGATCCCAATTTCATTTATTTTTTGTTATTAAATGTACTGTCATCATTCGAAAGTATCTGTAATCCACTTTTGTCATTAAAGTCATATTTGGTTGTCTCTTACCATCAAAAGCCCTGTGTGTTTTTTGTCAGTGTAGTGTTTCTAAAAATATCTTTACAATAGTAATATATTAGGGATCGTATAAGTTGAAATGCTGACGACAAAGTCACTCTACTGTCGCATTTATTTAAGCATGCGAAAATATTTACAATATGCTAGAAATACACATAAAACAGATATAATTGGACATTCACTTATTTGTGACATTTCTACGAATTACTTTCGGATTAGTTGTCCAACTAGTTTATAATCGTCCGATCGCGAGAAAGAGCTGACATTTTCTTCCATACAATAAAATTGCATACAATATTTTAAACTAAAAACAAAGATCTGTACGTATTTAGATTGTTATTTTCCAAAAAAAATTACACTTACACACAGACAAGATTTTGTCATTGATTATTCGCATTAACATATCTATATAAATTATAAACTAATTAAGTAGGGCGCGTCACTTCAGCTTAGACGATCTCTAGCACGGTAGATTCAGACAGATGTTCATTACATTTCTGAATAGTCTTTATCCCGTGAGCACTTTGTAATTCAATGTAATTGCTTCATACAGTAGTTTTTTTATGCAATAAATGTTTGCATTAGATTGTGTTGCACGCCTGTATCAAAATCCGTACAAATAATGTAACACTAGATTTACTCCAGATAAGTCGCCCGCCGTGTGAACCCGCCCGTCAGAAGGCAAACTATTAACCCTTTATTACCACACATCCATTCTTTATTGTTTACTAAACAATTATATGTAATAAACGAGAAATCCTTGCATATATATCGCATTGCGTGTGTGATGGTAAAAACTTAATTGTGTTGTTATGTTGCTTAAGTATTTGTTCATGTTTCCTACTTTTGATATGAAATGAAAACGTTATTTGCATGCGTCCAAAGACAATCAACGGTGATTGGTAAAGATATTTCATTATTTGTACGGATGATTGATTATTTTATCGTTGCGTGTTTGCTTTTGTTGACGTTTAGAGTTCCATGGACATACGCTAAAGTTGAAAGCGCCGACGTGGACCCAGAGCCAGCTTCAGGAAGCCATTCAAGCGGTCGTCACTCAGAAAATGCGATTTACTCAAGCGGCCACCTTCTATGGAATACCAAAAGGAACCTTGTATGATAATATTTTAGGCAAATCCAAACGTATGGCTGTATTAGATGAGGCTGGTCTTCAAACGAATGAAGAAAGAGCCGTTTTAGACTTTTGCTGTGAAACGAGCGTCTCACCTTATAATAGACGAACTAAGAAGTCTCTTAGTGAAGTATTGGCTTTTGTTGAGAAGCTAAGGCGCGGTAGAGATCCAGGTTTCGCATTTATAGGGTTAACGGGGTTCCGTTGGTGGTGGGCCTTTTGTAAAAAACATTCTATTGTATCTTTATACTACGAAGGACCCTCAAAAGTTAGAAACTCAAAAGTTAAAACGGGGAATAATACAGACGAGGAATCGTAGTATTTCATGTTAATTTAAAAAATCATTTTAGTCAAAGTACCTACTTTAAGTTTTTGTTTAAGTTGATGTTTTATCATATTTAAGGATGATTGAAATATCACATATTAACATTGTGTAAACGTTTTAGATTTAGCCAAACAAGACAAGCAAATGTCAAATATCAGTTTTTGTAAACGCAGTTAATTTTTTATTGGTAATGAATGTTTAATAAGTGTTTATATGAAACAAGACAATTGCCCACTCAAATTTCAATCCAAACCTTCGTCATACTTTCACAACAAGTCTTATTAGTATTATTTATAGTAATTAATTCTAGTGACACGACGTGCCTTACTAGTAAATAATAAACATTGAATCGTAGCTGTTGCTATAACTTAACAAATGCAATATTGCACACGTCAGCATTTTTAATGTAGGTAAAAATATTATGTCTTAGTCGTAATCTTAATACATTATACAATTTTTTGTGATTATTTTGACGATGCACATTAAATATGTAGGTACGTAGTTATATTTTTTAAATACATGTGATAAAAACTTTAGAATTCGTGTACAAATAGTTTAACATATCTTTTTGAATATTTTGTTACGTTTAGGTATTTGGGCTAAACACTTTTAAAATTAACGAAACTTTCGACTGTTGTAAGCAAAATCCATAGTTTTTGGACGTATTTGCTGTTAATAATCTAACTCTTTTTATTTATAAAAATATTGAATCACAATTTATAACAAATGGTTCCGGTAGGTATATATATCTTTTACTTCACATTTTTTACTTGTGTAAAAATAATGCGGACAGCAACTTAACTATATTTTAATTGTATCATCTTGTAAAAGCTTTAAATTTATTAGTTCGTAGTTGTCATAAAACCAACATTTATAAATATTATATTATGAAGGCACTGCCCAATAAAACAAGTATTTAGCTACGTCCTCGTACGGGTATAGTAACGCCATCTATTATGGTATGCGGTAAACTCTTAACAAAATTGGTCGAAAATCCCAAATATTATATTGTAATATTCAGTAACATTATTTTCGTTATTCGTGTAGTTAAGTCATTAAATATTAGACCTAATAGACTTTGTTATAGGTGCGTTACTGAATTACTGTATCCGAACTATGAGTTGGATAAGTTTTGATTTTTTTTAATTTTTAGTCAAATTCATGAGGAAGTCTTAGGCTTTCAAGGTCTCAAAGCTAACACTTTAGTGTGAAATGCTAGTTAATACTATGATTTAACAAACTATGTTGAAAATTGTAAGTATTTGTCAAAGGATAGATTTTATTTTATATAGCGGACCTACTAAGTATTTGTATAGTCATAAGGAATTAAGACGCCGGCCATGCAAACTTATATTTTCAATTAATAAAGATACGATTTATTCTAGTTGCAAAGTTTTTTTTGAGAACACAGCTAACGTTTATGATATTTAAGGATTTTAAACAGTGTACTCATCTGCATAGTAATAAATAATTTAATAAAATTGTGTTTCAGTTACGAACTTGCAGATTTTTTCAAATAAACATTTAAATTTACTCGTCACCGCCATCTTAAGAAACAAATACGAATAACTACTAGTTGTAGCATATAGGTACTATTTTAAGAAATAATAAGTAATACATATAGCTGCTTACTAATATTTATTGCATATATCATTAGGTATTTAAAAACTCCCTACAAACACAGTAATTTTAACTTTATGTGACTGTAGTAAGATTGAAATTGATTTGGCGATGACTAAAAGGGTTATTGGTGAGTGGGGTGGCACAAGACATGCGTTGCCACCTGTACCCCGCATTTATAGTTCGAGGAACGGAAGAACAGCCGCGGCGGGCTACTTGCAACATAAAAATGTTAAACGTTATACTTAATTTGTAAAACGGAAAGGTCAAATAAAAATTCTTCGGCGTCTTTAACTTTGGAATTACAGTTGCTTATCTGTTTCAAAAGAATTTCCTAGCTAGTAATAAACTGCCGTTTCTGTTACAATGACGGTTAGGTATTTTATGAAACATAATACGTATTTATGTATAGAATAAACATATAGGAACACACACCACCATATCTTCTAGCATATAACCACACCTTTTGCCTGCACTGATGTTATAAATGTACCTAACAGTGTGTATGTGACTAAAAGTCCTGGTCATATGATAACGACGCGTAAGTAAAAAGTATGGTTACTATTTGCGATAATGTTTCTTTCCATCCCAAAGAACAAAGAAATATTTTGCTTCGTCTAGTTCGATTTTTTTAGAAAATTTAATCGAACATCACAAGATCTTTAATCGGTAGTAATAGATAGTGGTATTCATATCGTTAAATCTATTAATTATCAATTACATTGTTAAGTTGAGATCTTAAAAAAAGAGACATGACAAAGAAATTAATCCGTTACTATGAAATGCACATTTTCCTAATGAATCTGTAATTACGGAATCTCCCTCCGCTACAGATTAGCTAGTAATTGTTCAGTCATAAACAGATACTTCAATAAATAATTCTACAGGAATTAAATCGAGCTAAAGCCTTTTGAAATTGTATTCCTCATTCTTTGCAATTGTCAATTTCAATTTATATATAATAAGGCCCCGGCTAGGGTTGCCGACTATCAGAATTATCCTTCATTCTTTCAAATTTTTGGCTCTTATGGGAAAAGCTAAAATTACTAAGGTAATGAATTTAATCAGTGTATTTTAATAAATGCAATGTTATTATACAATCTAGTTGGTTGCTAAACAGTTTTATAATACAATAAAAAAAGACGGTAAAAGTTTTTTGACATCTTAATCCAAAAGCAATTTTGTTGACAGCGGATGTCACAGTTTGCGACTTCTTCATAGTTTACTTTTGTCGCAGGCGCTTAGTGAGATTCCGTTCTAAGCATAATTTATGAACATGCTGCTTAAACAGGGAAACCGGTTGAATGACAAAATATAATACAATATATTGTGGAAAGTACAAGTAATGTTCATAAATTACTCAATTTTATGCAAGTTATTGAAATGTAATACTCAAAGGTCTAGCTATGTCTCATTTCAGATCCATTTCTGGATCCATTTCTGTGCCAATTCTTATTTCATGCATATTGGAAATTAGAACCTGATTTCTGCCATTTTGTACTCTTGAAAGCTAATAATTTACATAATAGTAGATATATTATGATTTTTGTTATATAGCATTCGTTGATTCTTTTGGAACTAATTGTTAATAATTTGCTAGTATTGGTTGTAAAAGCACAAAATAACACAAATTCGATTTCAGTTTTCAATTTGTATGAAATTGAGATTCAAGAGTAACCTAGATTTACTATGGCATTATCAACATAAATATTTTTTGCTTTTGATCCAATAAAATGTCAAAATCTCTAAAATATTTTATTAATTTGTGATTTGGTAACCCTACATCCAGCTTAAAATTGATATCGCAAAAGCTTTCATTTTGTACGTAATACTTACTTATTTCATATGAAGCTGATATTTACGAAGCTTAAGTTATATTGATCAGGGTTTATTTTTAGTCTTTTTAATGAATATTAAACTTAAAAGTCTGATGCTTTTTAGAAATTTAACCGATCGATACTGCAATTGTAGACTAATTGTGGAAATTTTCGAGTTTTGTTGGTTATTTCTGTACTGAAATATAATGATGATAAAGAACTATTAAAGTTCTGAGATTTATATTACCTACGGCTTATTTAATAAACTTCTCGGGTCAAAATGTTCTTGGTCGCTCTTTCGAAAGGGTTTAACGAATTTTCTTGATTTTTTGGGCAAGTAAATTTCGTAGTAATACGAATAGGTCATCATTAATATTATACCATGCCGTAAAATAAATTTTAAACTAAGCACTCAACCAATTACAGAAAACTTGTTATAAGCCTAATTACAATGTCCATTCCTTAGTAAAATGATTAGTCGATACCTGAAAAGTAGGTACACCTATCTGATAGGACATGATAGGACACGAGGAATAAAAGGTATTACTCAGATACGTGTGAAAACAATATTATAACTTAAATAGACCCTTACCTTGTCGCCGTGAATCAAACAGAGCTACAGTTCTGATCATTGTCAAATACTTGCAGATTATAAAAAAAAATCATTATACTTGAATAATTTCATTGATTACAATCACAAAATGTGATTATTTACTTTTTAATTAATTTAAGAAAATTAAGGAAAAATAGTAGCAAATAAATCAAACTTTCCAAATATTTGTAATCATATTAGTATTTCTACGTCATGTTTTCGACTTTATAAATGCTACAATTACAATGACATAGGTAAACTTAGATTTGATTAAAATTAAGAAAGTAGACTTAAAGTATTAGAATTTTAAACGCTTAATTTCGAGGAGGTAACAATATTATTTTGCGATTAATGTTATTTAAGTTTTGTATTTGGTGAACTTTTTAAGTTAAAAAAAACATAATTTTATGCCTTAGTCCCTAAGAGAACTTACGGAGCATGTCGTCTTGGCATCTGCTAAATTTATCGTCTATATCTTCCAATAAACTTTTAAAACTGTATCGTGTATCAGTGAATATCATACTTAAGGTTTTGCGAAACTTGGATCAATTGTTATATTTTTTTACTAATAATTTATAAATAAATAGTTGAAATTCTTTGATACGTTTATAGAGATAAGTCCATACTCATAAATTAAAAGTTAGTCAGCAATTTAAAATAGAATAGTTTTTTGTTCACGAACGAGAACGTATTTAACATGTTAAAAATATTAATATAAGTTTAGCGTAGAATTCGTAAGAAAGATAAAAAAAAGAAAAGAATAGCGTAGAAAGTCTGTGATTTTTAGTATGTTCTTACCATAAGAATCGTCTACTCGTTTGTCTTTTTACTTAAGATCATAAAAATTAGATGTACGTGTTATCTTGTATTTTGTGTATAGATACAAGTAATATATTTTTTTATTTATTGAAACTGATTTTTTGTTGGTGTTGTAAAAATACACTTTATTAATATACAAGTATCTTGTTTTTGGTTCGAGTTTAATAGGATCAAAGGAAGATTGTTTACTCATTACTATCAATTATATGTTTTATTTTTTTGTTTCAATTACATTTAATTAACTGTATTTAGCAAAATAATTCAGTAAACGGTGCAATGGTACTTGCGTATTAATAAAACAATTGAGTTACGTACTATAATAGATCATAAGTTAAATAATGTCACACTAGTTTTTACTGCTCGGGCGGTACATGTGACGTCACAGTAATTATTGACATTATGTGTAAATAAGGACATTTGAGTTTGACATTTGCCATGTTCCATATAAAGTTAAAGGTTAATAAGTGAAGGAAGTTAAGGTGTTAATTTGAAATGTATAAAATTAAACTTACAATTAAAAATAAAATATTCAGATTCCATCACAAGTTGTAATTCACATGTATTGCTATGTATTTCACAAATTTAATATTGTGCTTAAAAAATAAATTTTTGTTAATAATTATTGTGTTCCAGAGAACCAGAAATCGTTCTCTGAAGATGTTAAGTTTTTTAAATGAAAAGTGACATTTAAAAACATATGTAACTTAAGTCGATACTGTACTGTAATTTAAGTCGATATTTTCCATACAAAATTGTGATTTAATGATACGTTGAATGTTAATTCGCGTCTCTGGGTGCGGCTGCAAGATTTAAGTGTTATATAAGTACTTATGTTTTAATTTCTATGATTAGAATACAGCCGTCCAAAAACCTTAAGTCATAATTAAATTGCTCAATCTTATTAAGGTTCGTCATTACTGAAGCTCAATTATTTTTAAAAGTTAGTGATAAGTATAAACTTCATTATTACTTTGTATGAATTATGTTAATAAATAAAAAATGGTGGCATCAAAAAAAATACAATTTGAATGTGTTGTTATTGCCAGAGAATAGTCGCTCTCTTTGGTCACTTGGTGCAATATTCTGTTTAACTACATAATAAAAAACATTTGACGTAAATTGAATAGTTTAGAAACTAAACTGTGCGATTTTGTAAAACGCCTACAGCAGTCTTTAAATCCGGTCGCTCGAGAAAGTTACACTTTTAGCTTCTGTTCAAATTGTATTTTACCACTTTTGATTTTTTTTATAAATTTGATTTCAAAAAATGACTATAAAATCAAATTTAAATTGTTTCTTTTATTGCATAAAGGAATTTACTGCGAATTCAAATGGCAATACTTAATAGAGATGGGGTCTCAGTGAGTTCGCGTTTGTGACGTAATTTTTCAATGTTTTTGTTGATCAAATAATGATATCGATTTTAAATTATCTGAATATCATAAAAAAATGATCTCGCTAATCAAATTCGATTCTTAATTTAAATTATTCCGTGGCCTTTCAGGGCTGAAAAAGATTTGCGTACATTACACGACTTACGCAATTTTTTTTCCATATGAAACATACTATCGTTAAATACTTGTACTTGCGGGTGATCCTAAAATAATCTAACAGTTACAAAACTAAGATTGTTTTGTAGACCAAATATACAAAATAATTACCATAATTATAACACATGAAACAATAATTTATGTCATTACTTTTGCATTATGTTTTTTTTTTATTTTTCGCATGTGCATTAGTGCTGTTTAGTCAAGTTCATTTAGTTTCTTCCAAGTTATCACTCGATTTAATAAATTTGGGCATAAGTATTTGAAAATAATAGTCGTTATATAATAACATCTTATGTAAAACGGTGGCATCCTTATTCCTTCCAACTATCAAGTAAAAATTGGCGGCATCAAAAAATACAATAAAAAAGCGTTCTTATTGCCAAAGAAAAAAATCGCTCTTTTTGGTCACTTTGACACAAATAACTATTTGGTTTTGGGTCATTTTTGGAAAACATAGTAAAATCGTACCGTATCCGCTTGTGTATAAAAGATGGGTAAGATACGTGTGATATGTAATTTTATTTGACAAATAAGTTCTATATATGTAATACAATAAAGAAACAGACTAAAACGTCTAATTCAACAGATTATTTTTAAACGCGAGGTAAAACACCATGTTCACAGTAAACATAGGCTCAGAAAGCTATCGGTTTTTCTAAGAGACAAACAAAAATTGTCTTTCGTCGGCTTTTCCGATCAACGATATTTAAAATTCAGATGAAAGTCATAAGGAACACAACTGTTGACGAGTTTGATCTTCAATCGATCACCCGCTTCTTTCCTGCCATATTGTTAAACATGTGTTAAAACTGTCTCGATAATAATTGTGGCTTTTATTTTGGTCAGTTGAAAAATTGTAAATTGACAGTTGCATAATCATTAGATTAAGTTAGTTAGTCATTCTGAAATTGATGTTTTTCTCATTTCCACCCTAATTTAATTTTTTTTTATAAAAATTGGAAGAATGAAATAAATCATTTCAATAAATAATTTGTTTTATTTAATAATAATCTTTAGGTTTAAGTGTGATTTCAGGTTTATTTTTGCTGCAGGTCAGTACAAGTTAAAGTTTTGCATGTGTTTTGGTAAATTTCTGTTGTTCACGAATATTTTTTTGAGATTTTTTTAAAAGCATTTTGATCTTTTATTGGTTTTCAATCGATGTTACAGACATTGAAAAAGCTATGTTAGAAGCATATTTATTTAGACAGCATTTTTTATCTGTCAAGGTATACATCTCTCTCTCTCCCTCATCTCATCTCTAGACTCCTGTCATAATCAACAAATTTTGTTAAATATAACAAGAACATTTCTTAATAGTAGTTATGTTTTATAATTATTAATTGATTATGCATTATGTCTGAATCTAAACGTATTAGAAATAAATATATGAGACAACACCATCTTTGGTATCTCTAGGCGGCGTAAATTTCTTACCATCAGGAAACTTACATAAACTTTCAAACTAAAAGACTTATACAAAAGGTATTATATGCCGACTTACCAACTTGTGTTTAAAACATGGTCTAAATACAACTAAAATTAAAGAAATAGTTATAGATTTTTTTACAACCATACAAATTTTAATTTAGAACGAAGATATATTCAAAAATAGATATATTCCACAAACTATAAAAAAATTCACACCTATGAAAAGGATGTGTAATAAATTGGGTTCACGCTGCGTTGGCCGCAGTGTGAGGCCGTGTCCAATATAATCTTAAATTTATCTGCACACTTTTTGTAGATCTGATAAAACACCTAATTTGTTGTTTTAGAATTTTATTTAAAAATTGTACAAAAATAGCCAGCCATGCAAGACCTTATTTGAGACGACTGTACTTATACCATATTTGTTCAACAATATTATACCAAAAAAGCAAACTATGGTAACGAGAGTAAAATAAATAATTGTATAATTCATCCGTTACACCTGTAAATGGATGGCGGAGGGGCGACGCTTGACTACACTTTTGATAATACCAGTATCTGTTAATAAGGCAACACATTCAATAAGGTAGACATAACATTTGGTGAAGGGGTTTTAATAATTTCAAAAATTTTTAGGAATTTGAGCAAAAACTGTATCTAATTTTAAAACAAAACTTGAAGTCTTCAAGTTCGAATGATACAGAAGAAAGTAAAGTAAGCAAATATTCATTAAAAATCAAAAAAATATTGATGAACTAGTGGGACAAAACAAACCTGTACTCGTACTGGATCAGATTGAATAAGCTATAAGGTTCAGTCACACTATTGAATTAAAATTAGGTACAGATTTTATAAGAACGCAAACTTACATGTTGTGTCACATTTTTCTTCATTTTTTTTTTATTTTTAGATATTTGATTTTGATATTATGCGATCCATTGCTTAACCAATTGTAACGAAGTGTATCAAGCTACTAATCTGTGTTCCGGTCAAACAAACAATCTACTTGCTACGTCTGCGGAAATCCTAATCTCTACTTATATAGGTTATAATATTGAGATGGTATGTCTACCTTATTCGACACAAGTCTTTGTTGTTAATAGAAACGTATTAAAATACTTCACACTACACTACATTATTTAATGATCTGTTTAAAAACTACTGCATTTATGTTTTTACTCTGCAATTATAAAATAATTATACGTTCGCCCGACTTTGCCTGCATAAAACATCAGATTGAGCCTTATTTGTTAAATGCTATACTCTTAAGTGTATCAATCACAGTATTGCGTGATGTATTGTCTTGTTAACTTTTAACAAGACTCCCAAAAATATTATATTGAAAATATTTCCACCGTTGACATGTTTCGGTTTAGAGGTTAGCGGTTACACAAAAGAGGTTGACATCCCATTTTTGTTTTATAAATAAATATTCCTGGACAATTTACACAAATTAAATCTAACCCCAAAGTAAGCAAATTGTATGCTTGTTTGCTTACTTTGTGCTTGTTATGGGTATTAGTCAACGATACTAATACATAGAAATACTTAAATAGATACCATAATAAAATTAATTAACACCCAAACACGGAAACGCGGACATGTGCATTACACAAATGCCTGCCCCCGTCGGGAATCGAACCCGAGCCTCGCGGTTGGTCGCTGTAGTTAGGCGTATAAGCTAGAAACTCGACCAACAAGGCAGTTACTCAAACATTCCAGTTACTGGTTTACAATGTGTCTTTAATATTATATATTATTATTTTTTGTCTTTCGGTTGCGGTTATTTTAAGCAGGAAATGCTTGGTATCTAAAATTGTTTAATAAGTATTTATCTCTGTTCATTTTTATTTATTAATATAATTTTATAAACAGTTTTATTTTTATTGGATGTTTTTTGAGCCTTATTCTGTATATTTTAATTTATCTTTGATGAGTCAATACCGTTTTTAAGAATATTTCTTTTATAAAAAACTTTGTTGCTAAAAATGATCAAATTGTTTCGCTACAACTCGCGATAATTCGTCATATAATTTAAATTGAAAAAATAAAAAGACTTCAAGCCCATATCTCTGAAGAGGTAGGCACAACCAGGGCACCAACGACTAGCCTAAGTCACTTTGTCCCATAATCTGATAGGTGGCAAGTCTATTGCCAACCGGGCATATATCCGATCCGGGGCAACCGGTGCGCAGTGCAGTCCCCGACACGGACAGACATTTTTGTATATTTCAGTGACCACTTTTTTTTATATTTATATGTGTAATCTTTATTTGTTTTTACCCATATCACAAGCATTCTTTTGCTCGATGTTATTTTATTTTTTATTTCTAAGATGTTAATTCGACATTTTTACTTTCCAGCAGACAGCTACCAGTACCAGTTGCAGTCGATGTGGCAAAAATGCTGGAACACCAACCAAAGTCTCGTGCACAATCTTCGATTCAGAGAACGTGGTCCTCTGAAGTCATGGCGCCCAGAGACCATGGCTGAAGCTATCTTCTCCGTTCTGAAGGAAGGACTGTCACTGTCCCAAGCTGCAAGAAAATATGACATACCGTACCCGACTTTCGTGCTGTACGCCAACAGAGTACACAACATGCTGGGGCCGAGCGCTGACGGAGGTGCAGGTACGATTGAAGATTATATTTGTTACTCTATGAAATGCAAGTTATATATAACCTAAATATTAAATGAATACATTTTCAAATCATCAATTGAAATATTCATCATAAGTACAAACAAAGATAATATCAAATAAAATATTTTCTATCGCCTACAGTACCTACAATAAATGTTTAAATAACTAATACTATGTGCGTACCAACGTAACGTAAACCTGACCAACCGATAAACGTGCAAATAAATATTTATATGTTAAAAAAACCTTGTAATAGGTATTATTAAAATAATTATTTGGTTATAACGACTAACAGCCAAAACGCTTAAGAAACCAATTTTTAACATTTATTCTCACTACTGTAGTAGTTCTATTGGTCAACATGTTTCATTTATTTATATATGCGTGTGGGTAATCCCTGTGGTTTGCCTGAAAGTTTTAATATCCCAATCCAATGCCAACATATCTTTTAGATCTTCACTATTCCTTTTTTTTCTAAGCACATATTTTGCCTGTGCCTTAAAATTATTTTTCATTTGGTTATGCTAGTGTCACTAAACTCCCGATACGTATAACATAAGGTGCATGTAACATCAGTGTGCCAACACTGTTCCACCTTTTAATACATTAAGTCACTTACAAAAAATACATATGAAAATTAAAATTTAAATAATAATTATTTATATCTAATAAAATATTTTTTACAAAGTAATAATATTATGTTTATAATTAAAAATAGATTTTAACTAGTTGTTTTTCCGCGACTTCGTCGGCGCAGAATAGTTACGATTTTCATACAAATTTTCATCTCCTTTGGGGGTTGATTCTTTAGCTATTTGCAGTCAAATTTCATCAAAATAGGTTAAGTTGTTTAGCCGTGAAATAGCAGTAGACAGACAGACAAACAGACTTTCGCAGTTATGTTATCAGCAAGGATTTTAAAAAAAAATATACTCAAGTTACAGAAATTGTAGTGTTGAGCTCGCTCTTTTCCATTGTCACACATTTTGTTACACAATATTGTAAAGTTACTTCGGTCCTTATTTCTCTCTTTCTGTCATAAAAATCGATAAATAAAACTCTATCTCGATAACAAAGCCATCGCGAAAGTCAATTAATAACTTTAACGGCTAGATAAATTGCATATCCTCCTTCCCGTGTCACACCCTGTATAAAACGCCATTTAGGATGACCCCTGAGGCTATTTTTTGATTGTTCTTTTAAAATTGTTAAATGTTCATATAATGTTTAGGGATCAGGTTATAATGTTACACTAAGAAGTACACTTATCACTTATTTAAATTTTGAAACGTTATTGCAGCGCGTGTTACTTATGAATTGAACAACATTTTACTTCACTCCCCTCAGTCTCTCACACAGTCACCATAAAATCTTTCCCGGCTGTAGCTAAATCTGCGACTTCTCGACGTGTGCCTTCCTAAATACCTAAAGCGGTTTCCGGTCTATTCATTCGCCGTTCATTCGCCGTCTAGTCATTACGCCGTTGAATACGTCATCGCTGATTTTAATTTTTTTATGTGCAAGTTTCGATTGTAAAAAAATAAAAATTAAATTATTAGTTAATAAACGCTGTTACTTGACATTATCAAACCACCTCTTAATATTTTTTATTTGTGTAACAAAAATAAATTTAAAGATGTATTTTACCACTGAAATATAACTTGCATTTCATACTTCTTGTAATTGTAGATTTGATTGATATCTGGTTGAGTAGGTACATATTAAGAATATAATGTTATTTATTTTATTTGACATCTCACTTTTATTAAATATACTTATTCTATATTGTTTTCTTATTACTATTGATGAATATTACATATTCTAAGTAATTAAAAGTATTATTTTAGATTTGATTAAAAAATTTATACGACTATGATTTAAAAAGTGTTTGTAAAAATTTTACAATGCATTGTTTACAATTATTTATATATTGCATAATATGTTATGTGTGTAAAAAATAAAAGAAATGTAATGTTCAATCATAAAATAATTTATTTTATGCTCTGCGAATACTTCCTACTGCCTTGTTATAATTAATTAGCGAATATTGTTTTTGTATATTTGTGTAACAATGCTGTTATGAATTGCAATTGCGAATTTCACTTATCGTGTTTCGTACATTGATTCCATATACTTGTTGGTATATAGGTACATTATATCGACACGTGTTGTATGTATGTTCGTGATATTTCATTAAAATATTGTCACAGCTCATTATTTGTGCAAGTTTTCATCATTCATCGTTATGGTCACATTCTCACATGACCGCGACTGACTGTGGCAGGCCATGAGACTTAAGTTACGACGATGGATGGATGGAGGATGAGCTCATTCATTTTTTTTGGTTAACTCTTATTAACAAGCCTCGTACAAGTCTGTTAACAGACCGATGTCGCCGTCAGTCGTGGTCGCTCTACAAAAATGTATTTTGTAAATTATATATAAATTTTATTCTTGAAAATATTCTTTTTGCCAAGTCCAAAAAAGAGATTGAAACGAACCTAACATTAGATAAATTAATATATTAAAACATTTTACTAAAATGGATTGTTAGGACGATGGATTATTAGTTTTGGTAATTCTAATTGAAAATGTTAAAGCGCCCAAACAATAATGTTCGTGAAACTGTCATTTATAAGAGCTCCTAATTTTCAACTAGAATTTCCCCAGGCGTTCAAACAACTCTATACTGTTAGTTGTCTCTATAGTGCGTTGTCTGTTCACGCTTTACTGTTATGTATCATTGCAGATTTGAGACCCAAAGGTCGAGGACGCCCGCAGCGCATCCTGCTGGGCGTCTGGCCCGACGAACATATCCGAGGCGTGATCCGAGCCGTTGTCTTCCGCGATTCCCATACTCCGCACGCGACTCACCACATTAAAGAGGAAGTCCTACCCGTCTATCCTGCTATCACGGTCAGTATTGCGCCCTGTCTAACAATATAGGGCATTAGTTTGTAGTTCATGCACTTAATTCACATATTCCCTACCTTCTTCCTTATTTCTTGCGAATGTGCATTGCGAACTGTTATTAGCTAAGCGATAACTAAAATGTTAATTTTAAGATGTCATGACATTCCGATATATTTAAATTGCCCCATGACACCTGGTTTGACCCATCTAATTATTGTTTCCTGGAGGAGTTTTCCACGAGCTTGGTGTGTAAGTTGCCGGCTAACGGTTTTGACGTGTGCCTGTTGCAGGATGGAATGACCGTGCAGAACGCGTACCCGGTGCCGTGCGGGAACGGCCGCGAAGGTGGCGTCTCCCCGAATGCGGCGGCCGCAGCCGCGGTGGCTGCCGTGGCCCACGGGCTACGCCGGCAGATGTGCAACATGGTGGTCGCGGCGCAGAGACCCCCAGACCACCCGCCCCACCTCGGCCTGCCCCCGCTACCTCTGCAGTCGCCGCGACTGCCCTCGCCCTTGTCTGCCGGCCTGGAGTCGCCACTGTGCTCACCGCCGCCCCCCGGACACGCGCTCGAACCTCCGAAGCCCGCCGATCCATTCCGCCCCTTCGCTTCGCCTCGTCCAGACAGTCGCTATGGAGAACGCGACGTCGTCGCTGAGATCACAGAGATGGGACCGCCTAAAACGCCGGTCCCCATTGCTAAGAACGGCAAAGATTTGACAATGCCGGTGCCAGTAAAGATCGAGCCGGCACCGGCCGAAACGCGAGCGGAGAACATCTGAAGCGAGGCCGCGGGCGCGGCGCCGGCGCAGACGCCGGTCGGAGTGCCACAGCCGCTGCCCGCCTACCCGTACTTCGTGCCCAACCGCAACTCCGTGGGATACTTCTAGATCGGAGAGAGAGTACGAGTAACCAGACGCCGCGGAGGGAGGCCCTCCGCCACTGACAAGTCAGTTATCAATACAAACGTATCGGCATTACTTTTACATATTTAACTATTATTTAAAGTGGACTCGCTGTGCAATACATTGCTTGTTGTTTATTTACGGTCTCGTATCACTATGAAGAATATTTTAGTTTAATTAATTATTTTTTGTATACATTGTCGTTTGTGTATGTGTCCGACATACTTTAAGTATATGATTTGTTGACATAGAGAGCGGAGGGAGAGGCGGCCCGCGCCGCGAGCGCCCCTCTCTCCGGTAGTATTACTATTATCTACATAATATAAGCGTAAGATACAAACATTAGATCCATCTGCCAGCGTAGGGATATCAAAATTAAAAATATTTGGCCGTATTCAAAAGACTGTTTGGTATACCTATTCATATTCAGCAACATACATACGTCTAAGAAAAAATATAATTAAAAATTAGTCCTAGATGTAACCTTAATTAAAGGTAGTTGTAACGTTTCGTTTTACGTCAGGTCGATGTCATTTCTCTATAGGTTCATAGTGGGTGTTTGCTTGCGGCTTTCCAAAACGGAGCCCGTCTCATCGACACTGCGCCTCCGTGGCAGACCTCTCTGAGGCAAATGGATCTAATAGCAATTGGTCTACTGTCGAAACTTCTTATTCCCGATGTAATAATTGTTAAATCTAAAGGAAAGGAGCATAAATAATCCTAATATACCTAAATGTGTAAAACAGTATAAACAAAAAATATTCATTTCCTGTTAACTGTATAAAGCCTGTCACCAGCGACTTTGCAAGTGCTGCAGTTCCACCACAAGTTACGGATGGTAAAGGAGCTGGAAATCTTTTTAACAAGAAGCATGTTCCCACCTCATTGGTTGGTCATGAGTTGGCAACGCATTGCAGCCTCACACACAAAAATCATCTTTGTTGTATATGGGCAACGTCTTGCCATCAGGAAATCCTGGTGCCTTCCGAAAAAATTAAGCCGATTATTTGTGTTTCCCAGTTATCAGTTCAAACAGTATAATACTTATTAAAAGGTTTTGTAAAAATACACTGAACAAAAAAATGAAAAAAATATTGCAAGATAGAATTCTTATGAAACTTCTACAAACCTCACGCAATTTAGTAACATTACAGTTATCGTCAGGAGTGTACTGTAGAAAGTGAGTTATCATAAGGTGTGTGTAGAAATAAACGCGAAAACCTCAAACAAACTGAACCTTTGCCACTTTCATTCATTTCATTATTTTAAAATGTCAAATTTTGGGTATATTCTGGTTATTTTGTTGGCAGTAAACCCTGCATTGAGGATGGGAATAGAAAGTTTGGACAGATCTCTTTGCTGTTGAGTCGATCTGCTTGAGGAGTTTGTAATACGGACTTCACTGTTCATACAGCGATTCACATACGAGTAGAATTTAGTGATCGCCAAATGTAATATAGATGTATCTTAGCCAGTAGTGATTATTCCAAATGTTAGAGTAACTAGAAGTTCGGGGCTCGGCCGACCTCTCGACCTTTCACGTACCTACCGCTTTGTCCCATATTGGTGTCCATTCCGGCTTACCCATAAAAACATTGAATGTTAAATTTTGAACTCCATGTTTATCAAATATTTAATGATATTGCATAGACGTAATAATAGATATTGTGCATCATAAATGTTATAAATGTATTGCCAAAGTTCGCTACCTGCAATCTTTTACGAAGGAAAAAACTGACGCATTTTTCTCAGCGAGAATGACAAAAGCTTTTGTATCTTCTAAATCCAGGGCATTTATGTCCTTTTTGTAGCGTTCACGTTATATTTGAAATAGTAAGATTTGTAACTGATTTAGGAAAGTTTGAATCAGCATTATCCATTCGATGTTAAAATACACCAATGTTGTCCGTTCCCAAAAGATTATGACGCGTCCACACTTTGCGTATTGCAGGTAGCGAATTTCCAACAAAATAGTCAAAGGAGGCAATTTAATGATAATTATAAAACTATGTATTGTTAATCAGTGTTAGTACGTGTACCAATCAATATCTACATTCTCTGTTCTCACAGTTAATGTAAAGAGAGACATCGGCTTGCCCGCCTTAGGTTTAAGCACTGAAATCGCCAAGCGTTGAATGTACATCATTCGAGCGTCTGCAAAACTACCTATTGCGTAGCTAGAATAAACATTTCAATTTACTTAGATTAGCTGTGTAACTATTGGTAGCGTTCATTCGTGGTTCACGCTGGCCATTACTACAAACTAGTTTGGGACTCCACTAATTTGAGGCCAAAAATTGCCTAATTGGGGACTACTGACATATGTTTAGAGTTCGTTTAAAGATTTATTTGTAAGATGTCCTCACTTCTCAACAATGAGATGTGGGTACGTCTTTTATTATAATGGGCTGGCAATTATTTTTGGGATTCGAAAGTTGAAGTTTATTAATTAAATTGAGCATTTCATTAATTTAGTTGCTTGTGGTTATTAATCCTTCAAAGTGACTAAGAGTAATTGCTCTCCCCGACTAGTTTAGGCCCTTTCCGTAATGTCGGCGTGAACATATTAAGGTGTACATGTACAAATTTAATTTATCGACACCTTTCCTGGAGGCAGTGTTAATTTTTTTCACAGTTTCGGCGGGAAAAATTCTTAGTGTACGAACATTCTTGTCGCAAGGGTATACCATTTTGAAACATTGTTGGCAAACATTCGTTGGCGTTAAACCTAGTGATCATCCAAGTTGGAGTTCGTTCGTCGCAGAAGCTCGAAAGGAATGTATAAAATAAGTCTTCAAGTGGCCTTGATATCTCACTATTGTTTGGAATTTGGATTATCTGATTCGGTTGAAGTTTGGAATTAGTGTATAAATAAAGACCAAATTATGAAAAATACATTTGCGATTCAGACTAGTGTTGAGACTTTTGGCTATCCTTTTGGAAATAAAGTTAATCTAGGTGAAATTAAAAAAAAAAAGATATATAAGCGGCCTACACGTTTCGGGTGAATTGCGTAATTTTGGTAAATGTTACTACGCATATTTTCTATTGTGTAAGTTTAGGCTAATGTGTTCAAAAAATAAAATAAAATTTTTGAAAAAGTAGAAAGTGCCTTCCAAATTTTTGACCACAGTAAGTGATGGTTGCGGCGATATTCGGCTGGAAGCGGCAATAGCAGCGGTTCCTCACAAGCCTCCAAGTATTTATTTAGACAAGTCTTAAATCATCATAAAAATTCGTCCTAGGAAATCCACCAAGTGAAATCTATTTTCGCATCAACTTTTGAGGCAAAATCCAAAATTAAAAAAAAAATTGTGCTGGCGTCACACGCCAGTACCGGCTTTTGTCGGCCCGCTGCCATTCAACCGCACTGAATGTGCTTAACTATAAACGTTAGAGTAATGAAAATTCAAAATTATTATATAAAAAATTAAATACATATGACTATTATATAGTAAAAAATATACATAAAATTATATATTTGGCCGTGTGGTTACCCTGACAGGCAAGCTTTAGCTGACTTTTCGGCATCAAAATTAATTCTATATATTTTCTTCTAACAAAAGATCCATAATACAATGCATGCATGCAATGTGCCATTCCTTTGAACTAAAAACGTTCATTTATCACGTTTGGATTTTGTAGTTATAATAAACATTATTTAATTTATTGTACTGGATGAAAATATAAATTGAATTACATTAAATAAGTGAACTATGTTATTTTCGTGATAGTTAAGTGAAAAAATTACTTCTAGTAATATTGTACGTATGACTTACGAGGCGGTTTTAGTTAATATCCTATAAATAAACATGTTAATTTATAATCTTTTTAATAAAATCATTACTGGCGACATACCGTGTGCTATGGTTGCATGACAACTTTTGAGTTCATCATCATTTTGTGATAGATTAATTGTTTTAATATTTTTAATTATAATGAACAATGTGTTTTGCAATATACCTACTGCTATTACTATTTAATGTATTATTTATTATTGTTTAAATGAAAAATGTTCCGCCATTTTGGGCTCAAATATTCGAACTTGGTTTTACCAAAAACATTAATTTCAACGAGTATTTAATAACATGACTGTTTAGTTATAAGTAGTGATTTTTCCAGTGGGTATTAATAGAACTTATAGATATATTGTCAGCTTCTTTCTAACCAGTAATTTTGTATAGCATCTGTACCAGTTTCATGTATAATGTTACTCCTGTGTTAAGACTAAGCTTTCTATTTATATATTGAAGAGAATCGAGTTACACCAATCTACTTGTCAAATTTCAAAAGGCAAACTGTATATTAAAAATCAACTGTACATTTAAATAAATACTTTTCTTTTAAAACATTATGTTAAAGTACTAAATGTTGCAATTTTATCTTATATTTATTGCAGTTTTACAACTTTTCTGTTTTTTCTAAGTAAACTTAGCCTTTTTACTAGACTAGGCTATGGCTATAAAATATCGATGTGTTTGATGTATCTTATATCAATCATATACCTATACAAAGTGTTAGTTTAGAGGAACTAAAACCAAAATTTAAAAATGTATAACGATTAAGTATTAAGATCAATGTTCTTTTGTTGCAATAATGTTGCTATAATTTATTATATTGAGTTTGTTGTGTAGCTAGCATCAATCAATATTAATAAATATTGAATTCGATCTCAATCACGCATTAATTGAATGTTTAATTACATAAACTGATTGCGCAATCAGCAATAGCAAATCATAATGTAATAATTACATGAATATATTTATTTCGTGTAAAAAAAGGCTAAAAGGTTTGTTGCTGGTGAAATTTTAATGAGGAGACGGACTATATAACATACAAAAAAAATTTATATAACTCAGTTGTTATCAAAAACAAACAAAATAAAAGATCTTTTAATCTTAGTTATGTGTGATCAATGATCAAATGTCTTACAATATTGCCCTATTTTGCGCAACCAGGTTTTCCTTTTTATTAATGGTATAAGTTTTTAATTGTTTTCTTTCTTGTTTTTTATTGTTAAAGATTTTTTCATTAATATTTTTTAGATGGCACAGGAGTATTATAGAAAACAAATTTTACTTTTGCCTTGAATAAGTCGAACTAAATGATGTTATAACAATAATTAATATGCAATGGTTGTTGTTAATGTTCTTTTATCAACTTTTGTGTTCCTAATTTCAGATCGCTCATTAAAAATTTAAATAGAGGTCACTGTTTGAAATTATTCATTTACTGAAACTAGTGATAATGTGAGAATTCATACACATATTCTACAAAAAGTATAAATTTTATAAGTGTCTTATTTAAATTATTCGTCCACATACCAAGTCCAAATTAAGTTAAAGTAGTATTTTATAAATAAATTGTATAATTAACTTGTGACATGAAAATGTCGATTAAAATGATAGGCCTCTTTAAAAACACCCGTAAATACATTTTTATGACTTTTAAAACTTGCACTCTAAACTCATTTACTCTCAAACCGAATTAAATGTTTGCATAATGCAGATAAGATCAAACAATTATCTCGATTCAAATCACATTGATAATGGATAGGAAAGATATTTTGGCTAAAATTCTTAAAATTGTCTGACCTTAAATTCTTGAGTTCAAACTATCATTGTAAAGTTCTGAAATAAAAGACACTTATTCGAATGGAATAAGTTGACACTATGACTGCTCATATGATCACAAATCCTCTATCCTACAAAGCAAATACATCCTACAAACAATCCTTATCCGAAAAAGCAAACACTGTTTTTAATAGATTGATATGAGTTTTTTTCATATGAATATAGATTTACGTAAATCCAAGAAGGAGAGCCGCCGTGGCATTTCTTTCGCCTTAAAAACGATCTCCTGTACGTTCCTACAACAAATGAATAATTTCAAACCTCTATTTTAAGATAGTATGTATCATCAAGTACAATTATAAATTGGTGTATTCATTGTAATCCGTTACTTAAACCCATGTAGTTACAGTATCCAGTTTTCAGATCCAAATTAGTGACAGATCATCCAATAAATTATTATCTAGTATGTATAACGATTACATTCAGTAATTTTTAAGTTCGTTATTGTCACAGTGTACCGTTGTCTGAATGAATATATAAAAAATAGAATAATGTGGTTTTATTTCATTCTTTTACTTTCAATTAGTAATTGTCTGGAGAATTTTTATCCCTATCCCTATCTACATCAACCTTCACCGAGCGGATAATAAATGAAACATATTTTATAATAAACTAGCTGTTACTGCACACTTCATTCCACCCGTAATAGACTGCCCAAAAAATCGTGGACAAAATGTTTTTATTTATTTTATTTTTTATTATTTCGATTTATTGGCAGACAATTCTATATCAACGTGATCGCAATAAAACAGAGCATATGTTGATTTTTTTTCACTATCCAACTACTTATTTGTTTTCACGGCAATCCAACTTTTGCACATTCTAAGTCAGGATAAAATTTTCTAATTATCCTAATGTTGCAAAACAAATGAAAACTCATTAAAAAAATAAAAAAAATGTGTTGGCATAATTTAGGCAAATTATTTTAATATATTTTTCTAGTAATAGACTAAATTTATTAAAAAATATGTTTCCTCCTATTATCGACTCGGCGAACGTCGACCACGGTTCACATCTGAAATCATATCTACTTACTGTAAAAAATAATGTTACTATAGTCTGATAATTAGAATACCTTGGCTATTTTTCAATAAAAGAAATTATCTTGGCAACATTTTTTTAACAAACTGCTGTCCTGATGGTAAGTGACAACTATGAAATAAATACCTTAGACATTATAGGTGCGTTGCTATTCTGCAGTCGATACTTTCTTTTCGGTTGTAAGATAAATAACCCGGTGGATCTCTACCTGAACAATTGACAAGTTACTTCAGACCACTTTATGACCACAGTGATCTGATTGGTAATCACCCATTTAAATGCTCGCGTCTTACGAGCTGCGCGGTAGACAGGCATGTAGGCTATTTTACGCTAACATGAGGAAAATCATAGATTTGGTACTGTAAACGGGTTATTAAAATTGAACAGCCTCTGTAGTCTAGCGGTTCACGTGTTGGACTTGACTTCGTAAGGCCCCGGGTTCGATTCCCGGGTCACGCAACATAAAAGAAAATGTGGTTTTTCCAATTTTCTAATAAAAAAATATTGCTCAAGCTTGGAGGTGTGCCACGTGTCACATTGTGAGTTTGTGCCTCTGCCTACTTCTTCGGGGATATAGGCATGAAGATACTTACTTTCTTAGTTAAAATTGAACACTTTACTATTAGTACCAGAGTTTTGTTGCTAAAACATGTTTATGCATTCATCTTATATATAGTCAAACCTGGATAAGCGAGAGTTCAGGGGAGCACAATCTCAGTCTCGCTTATAGAGGTTGCTCACTAACCCGAGTTTCTCGCTAATGCAGGTACATGGGTAGCGTTTCTCGCTTATAGAGGTCACATCAAGTATGAATATAGTAAATAATCACTATAAACTGAGTAAATCCGACTTTCAGGACATGATACAAGCACACGTGTCCATTCGAAAAGAATGCGATAAAATGACAATGTAATTTAGTTCCACGAAATAGAATAGGTACAATATTGACGAGAAAACAAAACAAAGGTAGAAAGTTTCACGAAAGCTAAGAATGAGTCATAAAATAGCAGATGTTAAATTTTTAATTTGTTTTGTCAAATATTCCTCCTGAATAATATAAATAAATAAAACTCGACTGTCGCTTATAGAGGTCTAGATAAGTAGCAGTCTCACTTACTGAGGTGCGGCTCTCTCTTACAGATGTTTCTGTTTCTCGCTAATAGAGGTTTTTGGAGCTTAAAATGACGGGTTCTGGCTATTACTCTCACTTATAGAGTTTTCTCACTTATCCAGTTCTCACTTATCCAGTTTTAAATGTATATTAATTCACCTTATATATATATATATATATATATATAAAAAAAATGAATCCTCATTTCCCTTGATCGCATCTCCCGTGAGCAGGTAGAACAATTATGTTAGTTATTTTTTTGTTGTGTTAGCAGGAGTAGGTTTACCTATATGAAAATATATATGCATAGTTATCACAGGACAATGTCCATCGGAAAAGCTAGTTATTGATAAATGTGTACAATAACCAGAGTATAGTAACATTATCTCTCACCGTGGTTAGGTTATTGAACTGAGCGTTATAGTCGGTGATTAGCGGTAGGTAGGTAGGTACATTGTAAATGGTGCATTGTTAACTTGAAGCCAGAATATTGAGTTTTATTATGGCATTAAACTGCAAACAAAGAAACTGCTATCCTGATGCCAGATGGTTAGAGACAATCGGTTATAGGTTCGTCGCTGTTCTGTAACTGAGATATTAGGCCTATTGTGTAAGTCTACCGGCTTCCCTCCAGACTGGAATATAACACATTTATTATGGCGGCAGATCCCTATCCAAGCAAATTGCCGAACAGTACTCTTTCACCAGTTATTTGTTGGTAATGACCCAGTTAACCTATGTTCGTCTTTACTCACTACTTGCCCAGCTATGATCGTGTTCCGGTTTGGAGGGTAAAATAGCCGGTAGAATTGCACTTTAGGCCTTATGCCTCGGCCACGGGACAGCGATGCACCTATAATATATATGATGTCCATAGGCCATTATTTATCTGTAGATTATTTCTTATCATCAGGAGGGCCGTAGGTATGCTTGTTTGCTGTCATCACGTAAAAATAAAGAGTTCTCTCTCTGATCTGAGTTGTTCTTAGCTTATTACATCCTCTTTGTGGCGAATTACCAATGTCTACCTTCAAGCCTCTAATTGATCTAGTGAGCTCGCTGGTATACCAGAGCAGAGCATTCTTATAATATATGCGAACCTGTAAATCAAACCTTGTCAGGGCTATTTCTAATATGTATGCAGGGTCTTATGGGTACCAAGTGCTAGTGCTTTATCCAAGCACAAGGATTCTGTACCGTTTCGCCATCACACACCCAATGACGCTTTCTACCTTGTCTCACGCATTTACGGTACTAAAGAACACAGACGTCTTATCATCATCAGCTGGAGGACGTACGTCCTACGAAGGCCTATGTCTGATGGACATAGGCCTTCTCCAAAGAGCGCCACAAGTCACGGTTACCAGCCGCTTGTATCCAGCGAATCCCTGCGACTTTGACCAGATCATCGGTCCACCGGGTTGGAGGTCGCCCCGTCTTATTGTGTGTGGTAAATTTGATTTGGAAACGTATAAGCGATGAGATCGCAAAAGGCTCAAAGTCATCCTGATGAAAACAACCTTGGTCTATACCCATTAATATCTCAATTGACGGACAGGATGTGCAGTACGAAATGACATCTATTCTTTTGAGTACCCTCGCCTACAGTTGTACTATGTCACTTCTCCAACATTAGTTCCGAGGACACTCGCTACACTCTTACACTAGTGACAATGTGGTGATAATCAAATAGGCATAAATTATGAGTGATTTTAACATTAGTGTGGGAACTACCTGCAAACTTTTGAAACGCCACACTCACGCAAACTTGCGCATCGACGAGGCTTCTAAGCGGTTTTCGCAGTAGTCTTGGGTAACTCAACCAGAACGCGTCAAAAGCGGATCACCTCATGAGTCACAAAGTTGATCCGGAGCAGTGGCGTAGCTGCCTTGACGGGGCCGGTACAAACATTTGTTTTTTGGGCTCTTATAAAGCTTACAGGTTTCTCACAAAAGAAAAAAATATCCTAGAATAATATTATAATATCTAGCGAAAGTTTATATGCTTGTTTGATTGTTACTTCTTCACGCAAAACCTGCTCATCCGATTATCATTAAATACATAGAGGGTAACTTGGATAGTTTTCGCCCGAAAAATTGTTCTTGCGGGCTCATTAACCACGCGGGCAACAGCTAGTTTTACAAAAAATTAAAAGAAATATTTGTTCTTCATAATTACACAGACAGGTAATAAACTGAAGTATGCACTCTCCCTGCTTTTTATCTGCAAAAAACCACTAGCAGCCCTTCTAGGCTACGCACGGACGTACAAGTTTCTAATTTTTCACACTTAAAAATAACGTAACTTATGTATTTGTAAATTTTTTTTTCAAATCAGCCAGTAGTTTCGGAGTCTATTACAAACAAACATACATACAATCAAATCTTTCCTCTCATTGTAGTGTAGATGTTACACTCACAGCAGGTCCACCTACTGGAAATCGAACCTCATGCAGTCAAATGCAACACTTGAACCGCTAGAGACCCCACCCCCCCAGACCCTCAGAGACGATTTGGCGAGAATATAATTAGAGAAAAAAATCTTTATGAAAGTAAAGCAAAGTTTGTAACTAAATTATTATAGATACCTACCTTCTTTAATGGCAGAGTGACAATTAAACACATACCTTAGGCTTACCGCGTGGTAAGAGAAATGACCTATAGACAACATAGATATTATGGATGCGTCGCTCTCCTATGACCTGGATGTAAGGCCAGTATTTTTTTTCGAAATACCTAGTTTTGGAGCCTACTATAGATTATATAAATTAATAGAACTTCTATAAAATCTATACTAAAAAATAAAAATCTGAGCGAAGCTGGGTGAGGCCGCTTATGTAATATAAACTCTAGCGACGGCAACCTGATAATTTTCTAGTGTAGGTAGGTATTTTGTTGAAAATGTTTTTCGTAATATTATCTTTTGATTGAATTGTTCGATTTGAATCATTCAAAAAGTAATCGCAAGACATTGAAACAGTCTTAAATATAAATTAATTTATTTGGACTAGGATAGCATGGTTCGAATATGGTTAATATATTTTTAACTTCTAAAATGTGTAAAAGTAGATATATTGTTGTAACAATAATAGCTAGATATGTTGTGTTACGGCCTTTTATGTAGATATTATGTTATACTCTATGTTCATTAGGGATAATGCAGGCTTCTAATGATGAAAGAATTTTTTAAATCGGTCCAGTAGTTTCGGAGCATATTCAATACATTACTACAATACTAAACAAGCAATCAAATCTTTTCTCTTTATTATTAGTATAGATATACCTATGTATAGCTAATGATGAATTTATTTTTTCTAAAGTTTCCGCCTTTATGGACAACAGTGACAGGTCTACGGGCGTTCATTTACCAGCCAAGTTCTTAGGTATTTTTATCAGTTTTAATTTCGATAAACAGTTACATTTGTAACTGGAAAGGTCAAGAATAAAAAGCACGTTGTTATTTCCTCCGGCACACAACATCCAGCAAGACTGTTAAATTGTATCAGCAATAATTCAATGAATTTCATTAGATAATTCTCTTTAATTGGTTTAATTTTTAATTGGTTTAAGTTTCCCTTTAATTGGTTTAAGACTTAGATGTCTTTTCTATCTTTAGCCAACAGTTTTCCAGAAACGTGTACCTAACATCTCGTCGTAAGAAGACCGGAGTTTTTTCAGTTGTAATATTTCCAACAAGCTACTCCCAATGACGAGCATGAAAAACCTTGGCCCCCAGTCTCCGGTAGCTCCGCTTAACCGAGTCTACGGTAGCGGACTCGATGACGGCAGAGCAGGGGGTGCGAAGAATCCCCGGACGGATGTAGGCTACCAGCTGACGAACCTGACCCTGGTAACGCATAATTGCACTCCGGACTGACGAGAAAATCCTGGAGTTGGAAGAGTGTTTGGACAAGTTACGCTGGGACGTTGTGGGATTATCAGAAGTCCGAAGACAGGGAGATGACTCGATAATCCTAAAGTCCGGTAACTTGTTCTACTACCGGGAAGGTGACGCCATGTCCCAGGGCGTAGTCGAGTTTATCGTCCGGAGGTCACTCATCAACAACGTGGAGGCGATCGCGAGTGTATCGACAAGGGTGGCGTACCTGATACTCAGAATTACCAAACGGTATTCGCTGAAGGTCATACAGGTCTACGCCCCGACTTCGGCGCACTCTGACGACGAGGTGGAGGCGATGTACGAGGACATATCGAAAGCAATCCATACCTCCGAAACGCACTACACGGTGGTGATGGGCGACTTCAACACACAGCTGGGTATGAGAGAGAGCGATGAGCTGAAAGTGGGGCAATTTAGTGTTGGCAGGCGTAATCCTAGGGGCCAACGGTTAGCTGAATTTCTGGAGAAGGAAGGACTCTTTATGATGAATTCCTTCTTCAGAAAAAAGCTACATCGTAAATGGACCTGGATTAGCCCGGATGGGTCGACAAAAAACGAGATAGACTTCATTTTGTCTACCAGACGTCACATATTCAATTATGTCTATGTGATCAACAAGCTGAAAACCGGCAGTGATCATCGGATGGTAAGAGGCACATTGAATATAAATACAAGGCTTTAACGATCACGGCTGATGAAGTCTACTCTCCGTCCAACTCCAGTCCAATGCCAAAATCCCGAAAAAATGCAGCTCGAACTTAAAAATCGCTTCGAATGCCTAGCAGAATGCGAACCAACGGACTATTTAAACAATGGGTTTGTGTAAGCTGTCCAAGCGGCCGGGTCAAAAATGTTTAAGACCCGAAGCAAGAAAAGAACACAAAAGCTCTCAAACCTTACTCTCACACTCATAGGCGAACGGGATGAAATGCGATTGCAGTCTTCAGTTGACATGCAAAAGTATAGGGAGCTAAATAGACAAGTCTCCAAGGTGTTGCGGACAGACCTGCTCACCTTTAGAACGTCTCGTATTAAACAAGTTATCGAGCTTAATAAGGGCTCCAAGGTGTTCGCTAGGGATTTGTCTATTGGCAAGACCCAATCAATAAAACTGAAGACCGAAAATGGCACCGTAATTTCATCTAAGGCTGAGATTTTGAGAGAGGTCGAGAAGTTCTATGGACAGCTGTACAATTCAACACGACCCGCTGTTAGTTTGGCTAAAGACACTAGCGCCAAACTCACCCAACATTACATCGAAGACATCCCGGACGTCAGCCTGTACGAGATTCGGATGGCTCTGAAACAACTGAAGAACAATAAGCGCCGGGGGACGATGGTATTACTGCTGAGCTACTGAGAGCGGGTGGAATGCCAGTACTTAAAGTCCTCCAGAAGCTATTTAATTCCGTCATCCTCGAAGGCAGTGTTCCAGAAGCGTGGACCAGAAGTGTGGTGGTTCTCTTTTTCAAGAAAGGGGACAAAACCTTACTAAAAACTTATAGACCCATCTCACTTCTGAGTCACGTTTACAAGTTGTTTTCAAAGGTCATCACGAACCCAATATCACGCAGGTTAGACGATTTTCAACCTCCCGAACAAGCCGAGTTCCGTAAAAGCTTCAGCACCGTAGACCACATTCACACGCTGCGCCAGATTATACAGAAGACCGAGGAGTATAATCAGCCCTTATGTCTAGCGTTTGTGGACTACGAGAAAGCCTTCCATTCGGTTGAGACATGGGCGGTGCTTCAGTCATTACAGCGGTGCCGCATCGACTATCGATACAACGAAGTGTTTAGGTGTTTGTACGAAAAAGCCACTATGTCGGTCCGATTACAGGATCAGAGTTCGAAACCGATCCAGTTGCAGAAAGGTGTGAGACAGGGAGACGTTATTTCTCCGAAACTGTTCACTGCTGCACTAGAAGATGTCTTCAAGCTTCTGGACTGGAAAAGACTCGGCTTTAATGTCAATGGCGAGTACATCACTCACCTTCGATTCGCAGACGATATCGTGGTCATGGCGGAACCGCTGGAAGACTTGAGCAAAATGCTTGGTGACCTCGATAGAGATTCCCAACAGGTGGGTCTTAGGATGAACATGGATAAGACGAAAGTCATGTCCAACGTTCATTTTGCACCTATTCAATTCTTGAAGTTGTTGATCAGTATATACCTAGGACAAGCTGTTCAGTTAGGTAAATCCAACTTCAAGAAAGAGGTCGACCGCCGAATTCAACTCGGATGGGCAGCGTTCGGGAAGCTAAAGGGTATCTTCTTGTCCAAATTACCGCAGAGCCTAAAGTCGAAAGTCTTCGACCAGTGTGTGTTACCAGTGATGACATATAGAACTGAGACTTGGACGTTAAATGTGGGCCTCTTGAATAAGCTCAGAGTCGCTCAGCATGGAGAGAGCTGTGCTCGGTGTTTCTCTGCGAGATATGATCCGTAATTCGGTGATCCGCAAGAGAACGAGAGTAACCGACATAGCTCAGAGAGATAGCAAGTTGAAGTGGCAATGGGCAGGCCTTGCTCGCAGAACCGATAACCGCTGGGGAAGAAAGGTTCTCGAGCGGCGGCCCCGCACCAGAGGACGTAGTGTTGAACGACCTCCCACCCGGTGGACTGATGACCTGAATACGTCATCGGCAAGCACTGCAGGAATTTTTTTACGGGCAATTGGCAAATGAGATACATAATCAGCACCCAGGATAGTGCCAGGCAATGTCATTATTGCGACCAATCTGTTTTTTTAATGCTTAACCTCGTGGTTATTACCCATTAAAACTTCACCGGACTTTGTGAGCGAGCAACGTTACTCCCAAGACATCATTATTTATAACGCCATATATCTATAACGCCAGCACCAGGAGCTGTCTCGGTAGACCGAAACTGGACTAGATACAAGGTTGATTACTGAGGCCGTTGGTTGGACGATCGTGAATGTAGAAGTGTCTTGTGTGTGATGTGACGAGAGGCTTGACTTAGCCACCGTTATAGGACCAGCGGGATCCGTAAAAATGTGATGAGCAAGGAATAAGGTCTGTGGTTCTCTACCCGGGCAAGTTGCTGCACTGCACTAATGTATAATAATAATAGGCTAAGTAATAACTAATGTAATGTCATATCCCATTGACCTTCGAAGTTGTGCCATGCAACCTTCACTAATACATAGTCGAGATTCTCTTGCGAATCTTTAACTCTCACAAAGGCTTTGTTTTTCCTGAATAAGCCAACTACCAGTTTCCGTCATCCGGAATTAGGTTTTTTACTTTCTAAGTAAAAAATCAAGTTGCCCTGTAATCACCAATTGCTAAGCAATTCTCGGATAAAAAGAAACAAAAGATAATATTAAAAACAACTGACTTTATTATAATGAACATTATCATAAAGCAAAATTAAAGAAAAAGACATTGTGATTGAAACAAAAATCGTATCATCATAGTTGATAATTTACAAGTGCAATTGATAAAATAAAAAGAATTCTTCAATTAATTTGATTTACGTTTGTTAACCTGCCAGTCGGTCCTTCCAGTTTACGGCACGTAAACCTTCCAGGACTTGGGGGTGAACAAATCAAAACAATAAAATTACTAGGGTTCCATAAAATTAGAACATAAAATTTTAATTCCAATAAATACAATCCCTCTACGTGTATATTGTCTCATGATTACAAGTTTACATAACAGAATCACCCCACCCTAGAGCGCTGCATCTAACCACTAAATTACATAACTTAAATTATCGACAGAATCGCCGCTTAGCAACTAGATATTAAAAAAGTCACAATTGGATTAACCCTTAACGGAGTTCAATACAATACAAATAAGAAATGAAAATTTGTGATGGTGGGTACATAGTACAGCGGGGAACGAGAAAACACACAGAGACGCCTTTAAAAATTTTTTTTATTTTTCTGACCCCACGAAATATATTCCAAATTTGAATTTTTTGGTAAAAACTTCGAAGCAATATTCAATTGTTTTTTTATAAATCTACACAAGCCTGCACTTTGTATAAAACTAAAACGATTTATTGTTTGCGAGCATCTTGTAGAGTTCAACTCTACATGAAGCCTTTTACAGTGGGGTTCTATTTTTGGCGGCCGTATGTTCTATGCTTTTTTCATTCACCGCAGCACAGCATTACCGAGTAATTTGTACGACCAGTGGAAAGTTATAGCCCAAAACGCCACCTTGGTTTCAGTCGCTTTAGACGATACTTTCCACCGCCGCCTAACACTATAATTATAACACTATACCTATACTTCAGTCTTCGTTTAATTATTTATTTTTATCGGCCAATCGCGGGACAGCCCCATGGCCGATTGTCTGAAGCGACGCGTTACCAAGGTGGCGCTTACGACTGTTGACAACTGACATTATTTACACAATTATTTAGAAAAACAGCAAAGAGCTACTCGGATTATAGTTTGACCATTACCTCTGCACCGCGCCCTAAGCATGCACGCGGCAAGACATTGGCTGCATCGGCCGCCGTCATATCTCACAATTTACCGCAATCAGTAACCAAAAAAAATGTGTCAAATAATGGCGGGATATAGTCTCACGTAAAATAATATTTAAACATGTTAGTCTTTTATATCGATTTTGTGTTCACTTTGGACTAATGTTGCAGTTCTTAATTATTTTTAACAAATAGAACGTCAAGTATCCAGTACTTATTCGTTGGATTAAACTGCGAACGGATGCTATTCAATACGGATAAAATGAAATTATATGAGCGTCTTACAAGTAAAGCGAAAAATTTCATCGATATCGCCAAAAGTTAAACACATGTCTCGGCCGCTCTATTTTATCCATGAGATTGGTTCTGCCAAAACTGACGTTTACATGCTTTCAATTAGCAACTCGTTGAAACCATGTTTTTTGAAATTTAAGAAAAAACTTAATGCAACTATAGTAAAATGAAATTTTAAAAAGCCTAATAATCTAATAATTTTAAGAAAAATCGAAAATGTATTGGCAATTAAACACTCAAACTTTTCCACAAACCGCAAAGTGAAACTGACTTAAGTATGTCTAAGAAAAACGGAAACTGCAAGGAGGGGGGAGTAAGACAACTGTATATCGCCATTATTTAACACGCTTTTTTTGGGGAAGACTGAGAGTGATAACGGCGGACTGACAGCGCAACTGCCGATGCCCTGTCTCAACGCGAGTATCTCTAGGGCGCGGTACAGCGGTAATGGTAAAACTATAGCGACAAGTATACTAGACGTCATTTCACATAAAAATTGAAAGAAAAATGTAAAACAAAAACTATACAAAGCGTTCAATGCACTTATACGAATGCGCGCCAAACGATCATGTGAACTAATAAACAACAATTATTAGTTCACAATCGATATTAGCTAACATAAGCTGACCCAGTCTGAACTCGAACGCGCCTCCCTTCAACTAAGTGCATTTACGAAAGTTAACCTACAAGTTTATGGATCACCTTTGATGCGGTTATGCGATTACTAACATCAACTATAGATTAATTCGGTATTATTACAAATTTGAAATGTTATATTTAGGATATACTATAATCTTATCTGACTATATTGAGTAATAGTGATATTTCTGGCCATCGAACAAATACTAAGACGAACATACGTTATCATATAGTTAAATTAAAGTAAATTGTATTTTGTTTATGTTTACAAAATAAAATGTAACTTGGCAGATTAAAAATAATTTACTATAGACAAATTACTAAACATGTCAAAAGAAATTAAAAACAAAAAAGATACACAAACACAATATTAAATTAAACATAATATGCCATTTTGGCATAATGACGTACATTTACAAGATTGCGTATAAATATTGAACATTATCGTAAAATTATTTCAATTATGTCATTACATAAAGCGTGATTAAATAAATTTAATAATGGAAGAATTAATCAAGAAAAGTGTTATATAGAAAGAAATAATAATAAGATAACTATTTTAATAAACCCTGGCAAACAATTATCAGTTAATTTTGAGAAAATAGTATATGGTCTATAAACATTTGTATGTACACCAATTGTTCTTTAAATTGTTTAATTAAAATATGTGGCGTAGCTGAACATTATTTTAATTCCTAATATCTGTATATTTGGTGTTTTAGAAAAATCCACAAAATTGTGTTAATATTAATACATAATGTGACGTTTTGTCGACGAGTAGACTAATGTACCTAATTCACTTATATAATATATTATATGCTTAATATTGATGTTTTTTTTACGTTCTGGTCCTTTTTTGTTTAGTGCCCCTTTATAGAGTTTACTGAGGTATGTGGTACGCGGAGGTTTGTTGATATTGTAACGAAATATCAAAACTCTTTCTATGTAGGTAGACTGTCCAATCAAATCCATTTTACAAATAAATCTATAAGTATTTTTCACATTGTAATTACTATACTCAGTGTAAGCAGTCTACGAAATGTAAAATGCTGCTTTTTTCATTATCACAAAAATATATTAAATGTTGAATGTTTAACCAAAAAGGTTCGTGTACTAATACTATACTACGATCTCTAACTCTGTATGAGTCTCATAAGGAAATATAATATAAATGAATATAAGGCCCTTTAAATATTGCTTTTATACATGTTGTTTCTGTAATAAAATTTACAACATGCATGTTATTCGGTTAATCGAAGAATTTATACAGAACTCGTTTGTAGCTAAAAAATCTGCTCATTTGGCATTACCTAAAAAATATTATGCAAGTATCAACTACGCCACTATTAATAACTTACTTTTTACAATTATTGTTGGTAAGTTCAAACTATTTCTTTAAGTCGATACTGGATGTTTGATAAGATTAGAAACTGTTCGTTACCAGCAAGCATCAGTTTTGTAACAGGAAAATATTTTTCAAATATTTGTATTTAGCTACGTTCAAAAAAATAATCCGCAAACTAATATTCGAGTATATTCCTAAAATACATTTTATTATTTTAAACTACATTCTGTGCATTGTTTTTATTTTATTCATAATTACATAAACATAAAATAATTTATAAATACTCATGGGTAATCTAACGATAAAAAGTTTATGTATTGCTTGTTTCATATGGTTTTAGGCACGCTGTTATGTTTTAGAAAATATTTAAGGCAAAATTCAAATACAAAAAATGTAATTATAGCCATAAAACAAAAATTGGAAAAAATAAAAAATATTGATTTCCACAAAATAAGCGAGGCAAGGGTGAAAGTAATTAATGCCACAAAGATTTCACATTCTGTTTAACAAAAAAAAAACATTTTTTTATAATATAATAGTTTCGAGTATTCGCAAAAAAATAATATGAATAAGTATTATCTATTTTGGCAGCCATTGTTCAAATTATTAACATATTTTCTTACTCATCCCATTTTATTTAAAGAATTATTTGTAAATAAAAATTATTTTCTCTAGCAAAATCTTGTTTGGAAGGCATTAATATACTTGGATACTGTCAATGTAACAAATACAATTATACGCTAAATAGAAAAGAACGGAAAAAACAAAACAAAGTTCGAACAAAAGACAGACACAGATTATAAACAATTCAATTTAAAAACCTTAATAGTTAAACTTAAACTAAATTCTGATATCCTCATACTCTTTGGGATAATGAGTCATTTTATATTACAGAAATTTGGCAATGCAAAATGGTATGACGCTTTTAACTGGAAACGTTTATTTATCCTTAGTGTACTCAGCATAAACATTTTTTTTTAATTCAAAAAACTAATTTAATAAAAAAAAAAATTGTTGCCTTTCAGTAAACTAGTTTTAAGTTATCGCTACAACAATAGTAATAGAATAAGATAAAACTAGTTTAGACTGGCAAATTCTACACATTTCTGCAGGCTTTTAATATAATCCTCTGAAAATGTTGACTAAGAATGTAACGAGTTGACATGTCTGGGCTAATTTGTCATGTCTAAATGTTCCATCTTTTATCTAATTGTTACTTTATTATTATATCTTATTGAAAAAAGATAGCGTACGCTTAAAATAAGTTTAGTTGGTACTCAGCAGAATCACCACTAATAACAAAATTTTAAGTTTTAGGAACATTTTTAATACAGGAAATAATAGAGACGGCAGTTACTAACAATATTGCTGTTTGTAGAAAGACTAACAATGAAATGGATTATATTCACTTGCTTAAAAAATCCTATTTTCATTCACTTTTAATTATAATAGATTTCTGCAAAATATATATACATATTTTTTAATACTTATATTAAAACTTATAACACGGTACATTTGTATTTAACCTATGGCAAGTTTTATCAAAGATCAAGTTATATAACTTTGTGTTTAAACGAAAATCTTGTTTTTCAAGAATACCAAAAGTTAATTGTTGAATAATCGAGATCAAAACAACCTTAATAAATTACATTTTAGTATAAATAAAAATTACATACGAATATAATGTAACTATATTGGTACTATTTAGGTAAACAATTGATATACCTAGAAACAAATGCAATAAAACGTTATTGCTAATGAAATTTGAATTTGTAATTTTTATTATGCATTCCTACATATTTAAAAAGTCAAATAAATGAAAAATATTATGCATTACTACATATTTAAAATGTCAAATAAATGAAAAATTAAAATATTATTGCCATATTATCATGTCAATAAATAAATAACATATGTGATCTATTCTTAATAAAAAAAAAATTAATAAAATTTAAGAATAGTGTTTCAATTTTTTGAATTTCCGTCAATGTAATAAATTTACAAAGATGTGAATAAATTGATTTTATTTTTAGCAACTACCATTGCCTAAGATTTTCAAAGGATATGAAATAAATGCTATAACTTATTATAACATCATTTTATAAGATAATTAAATAAAAAATCATAAAAACAAGGATACTAAAATTTCTAAGATGATAAAAATACGCATGTGATCAAAATGGAGATTGGGATTTCCTGAACCTACTAATACAAGTAGGGCTATCGGATATATAAAAAAACGTTTATGCTCAATATTCACTGTGGATCGAAACCGGAAGTGTACACTAGTTGATGTCGAATGTATTAAGGTATACCCAACATGATCGCTTCGCGTTTTCGAATGATTAAGCCGTTATAATAAAACTGCATGGACGAACGAAAGCGGGAGTGGTCGAATGAACGATTAACACACATCGAATAAAAAAGAATACACCACCCAATATTTGTATGTAAAATAACGAAATAGAATTACATAATATAAAATGTGATTGTAAATTTAGTAGTAACGTACGTTTCTATGTTGACTTGACAATTCGAAAACGCGAAACGTTCACGTTCGGGTTACAGAGTGTGGATTCTTGCGGTCCTTAAACACGTGGGTGTTAGCCCGGTGGGTTAACTTATATACAATCCACTACACGACGCCATTCTGTATGAGTCTAAAATCCACTGATTAACAGTTCAGAACCATCTTTCTTGGTCTGTTTGCAATTGTTTATCTCTTTCTTGTCGCATACTAAAAGAACGAGATGAATGTTTAATTAATGTAAACATGTCACGTTCTTGACAAAAGAGATAAAGCTAGCATTATAAAGACCGTATGTGTGAACGAATTAGTAACCGAAAACGATTATCCTATATCATTTCGATATAGTTATATTTAGATAACGTATACAGGGAAGATATTGTTTTTAAAACATTGAAATTGTATAACCAATTAAAACAAATTCCCACATTTTGACAGCTTTACCCAAAATGTGTTACATAGGCTTAGTTTCATCAAAAGGGGTGTGTAAAGTAAAAGCAAGTTACGGGCTTCGGTGAACCCTAAATTTACTGGAGCCATTTAAATATTTGTGATTTATCTATTACATAT
>NJDD01001321.1:534619-579283 GCA_002245505.1 Calephelis nemesis
AGATAACGTATACAGGGAAGATATTTATGATTATTTGTGATTTATCTATTACATATACTGAAAATATATCCCAGTAAACCAGAAATTCATTTTTTAACAAATAAGAAATTACAGTTTTTAACGCGTTCATGGCTAAACTATTCGGATTTTTAGGGCTGGATTTGAATCAGACAACTTCAATGTATTTTTTGACGGCGGTTGAAATAAATTCAACATTTCAGGTTTATTATGTAGACAATAAAGATTTGTTAAAATTAAATTATTTTGGAAACAGGGCCGCCATTGCACTTATGCAATGGGATCATACTATTTATTTTATCGATGATAGATATCAGAGGGTAAATTTATTTGTATGATTGCAACTCCATCGTGTCTTAATCATTGCGAAGACATTGTCATCTCATTGTCCATAGTATTGGACAGAAGCCACGAAAACAAAGGTTGGAGTATCCCCATTCGGTAGGAAGTTAGCAGTTCCAAGGCGCATACAGATTGGCGTAACGACGCAACAAGCGCCGGTTCAGTCGATGCTATTCATCGCACTTCCTACACGCACCTGGCACGTCGAAATCTAACACCAGCAGTTTGGTCTCTTCAGTGCCGTTTCTGGAGCCAACCGCACAGATCAACTTGGTCGCGGACGCGCGGATCCGCCACACAACCCCTCCCGACCCACCGGAGCCCAACTCCACGAGATTCCGTATAAATTCGCCGGTTTTCACATCCCATAACTTTACAGTACCATCATCCGATGAAGTGATCACGAAGCGATTGCTTGATTGAAGACACGTTACAGCCGATTGGTGTTTATTTGGACCTGTTGAAGAAAACATTTTATGATATTGGTACAGTGTAAATATCTTGGATAGGTACATTTATCATTTTTCTGGTTTGGTGTGGTTGCCTTGTGTTAAACATATCACCTGCCTCCTTGCTTGACATGTCGTAAAAGTTGTAAAATTTCTAATAATGGGAATTATGAAAATATGAATGAAATAAACTTTCACTTTTGTATTATTGTAAATGAATAAAAAATAACTTATTGTGCCAAATTTGAATATGTAAACTTACCAGACAATGTGTGTAAACAATGTCCAGTGGTGATATCCCACACCTTGACAGTGGAATCGGCGTTCCCCGAGACGAGTATATTGGAATGGAGCTCCATCCCGGAGGTGAGCGACTGGTGGCCAGTGAGGGTGTGCTTCAGTTGTCCAGACTCAACGTCCCATACACGAATCGATGTGTCTAGAGACCCACTGACCACGTGAACACCGTCAAACTGAAAGTAATATTAAAACGTGTTTGAACTAGCCTCCCGTCCTTCTAATCCTTTATGCGGCAATAGGGACTTACGATGTATTTTAATTAAAAATTTCGAAGCGTATTATCAAGCGATAATACTATTTTTTTAAGATATAGGCTCAATCCGTCAAAACATAACAGAAATTATATAGTGTTGTTGCTATAATAAACAGAAAAAACCTATAATAAACGCCAAAAAAATTACTTTTAATTATTAATAAATAATTTCCCAATCAACGTTCTTCTCTGGAATATTCAAAACCGAAAGACGTTACGTGGCACCAACACGGACTTGCCGTCTTTATCTAGTCTTAACTATTATGTTACTGGCTACAACTCTATTTATTTGTGCACTACGACTTCGTCTCGGCTACACACCGTTATATAGGTACGTACGATTGAAACATATAAGTCCCCAAACGAATAGGTTGTAACAAAGTAAACTTTCATATTTTTTAGTTATTCTTATGAGAGGTACATAACTTGTTTTGTTAACCGATTATTATCTTACATACGTTCTTATGTACGACAGTTTTGTTTAATATGTAAATCAATGCATTTGAATAGTTTATTACAATTTTTTGATATGGTTTTTTAATGAAGTTTTGGATTACAACGATTCATGATAAAAATACATAGACCCATTTGATAACATCAATGGGGAGTGGGTTAATCAATACCATGTGTGGAAATTTATGGGCGGTTAATAGATTTTTATGAAATTACAGTAGTCCGAGTTTAAAGGACAAATATAAGTATCTTATATCTTTATTAGCATTCATTATCTTTTATTTTCAAATGGTTACGTCAAAAGCTGGCTTTAGATAAAAAGGTAGATATTGATTTACCGACCATAACAAACGTTAACAGTGACTATAGTGTGTGCCCGATATGTGTGCCCGCGAATGAGAGCGCTGCTAATGTTGCCCAACATAGATAGATATTTGAGTCATTTTCAAATTTTTTGGACCTATGATGAAATTGACTTGTCCTCAAAATTTATCGAAAAATAATACTGATAAATACATTAATTCTTAATAATTCAAGTCCTATTTTGCAGAACAATCATTATATTTTACAGAATCGTTAATGAATACCTTTTTAGTAATACATGATGCCAATTTTATAAAACTTTTTGAACTGTTGATTTTCTGTCTCCATAGAAAAAAAATGTCCGCCCATCCCTTTGCAACTTTAGGCACAATTTACATGTGTTATTTTATTATTTTTTATTACGCTTAAATGATATAATCCCTCATAATAACTAAGATTATCATATATATGATTTATTTAATAACAAATGGTTAAAGAACATGAAACTGTAGCAAACTAACTTGGTGGTCCAGTAAATTAACCATTTGGTAACAAACTGTTTTGTAACGCAATTTATAGATGATTTTCTTTAAATTTTGAATTTTCTAATGCGATGATGTTGGCAGAACTGACTCGATTCTGATTGGCTAATAAATATTGTCATGGCATGTGTTAGATAGAGATAATGAGTATTTTAGTGCGCTTGTCCTGTTTTACAGTTTGGTTATCAAAAAAGAAATTTGCGATTTGTCGGTAAGTAATAAGTATTATACTTGTGTGATTTATATGAGCTATTAATAATACATGTATCAAGTCATTTTGCCATAAATACCAAGTTATTACTTCTGTTGTCGTCCGTAAAAACAATTATAGATTTGTTTTTGTTTACAGTTTGGTAACAATTCGTTACGTTACAAAACTGTTCTGGGTAAAGCTAAGTGTACAATAAGTATTAACCGACATTTTCGATTGCAAAAAGTATGCTTTTTAAATGTTTAATGTTTTGTTTTAAATAAATACTTAACTTTGCTTATCTATACGTTATGATAAAATATTATTAGTAGGTAAATTATTTAAAAAAAAATATCTATTACTAATTGAGGACGATCTGTTTGCTACCGGGAAACTCAAATACAGTTGGAAAGGGATAGTATTAATTAATATATTGTGAACAAATTTTGTCCTACGTCTTTTGGAAATTCAAGGATGAAATGTGTTTTTGATAAAAGTCGATCAACGAATCGCGCTAATTTCTAAGGTCATTGGTTTTTTTATTAAATATCTTAAAAGAACTACGCCGATACAAAGCTGAAATAAATAAATTCAAACAGAAGTTAACATTGCTGAAGCAAATCCAACTGCAGATGATGAATGCACGCTATTTGTGGACGTAGTATCTTCCAAAGCTACTCCAAACACCAACCAAGAAGATTTAACATACAAATTGATATTAATAATTACTGTGTGTTGAAAATACCATTTTATGAAAAGGCTGAGTTATCTCAGATAGTGTTTTTTTTTGGAATACTTATCTATTTAAAATCTTCAAATATAACCTTAGTAGACTAATACATAGTTATCAAAACAATAAAATCAAAAAGTGTGATTATATTGTTTGGATGTTGTACACTAAGCTTTAAAATTACAGTTTGGTTATTTTGGTCCATTTTACAACAATTTCGTTGCAACAGTTTTGTAACAACAATTTGATAACGACCCAATAAATTTGAAAATTACTCATTTACAGAAAATGACAAAAGTATTAAAAAAGTAAGTTTCAACTTATATATTTTACAAATAAACTGGTGTTTTGTAATTAGATACCTTCATCGTTAATAACGTCTCAAAACACTTATGAAAATATCACGGTAATCTCATGATCGTAGATCGTGTTCTCCAAAAATACCTTGGCTTCTACGACAATTACCGTGTACCTGGTAGCATTCGAATAATGCCATAACAGTTTCAATTTTGCCGCGAACTAAGTAATTTGACGAGTCCTCTACTAACATATCTTGTAGCACAACTAAGGGCAATAAAACTTTAATACACTTTATAACGAATTTACAACTGTATTGTGGGTGCCGTATTGTTTTGTTTTTTTTGCATTAATACGTTGTGTCATTGACTAAAAACAAATAAACTAAATTAAACTAGGACGTTAGGCAATGCTGTTTTACGACGTCACAACAAATCCCTCATCAATGGAGCGTAGCAGGCCGAAATGGAACTTCTACGGCCGTTCGTAACTTTTTTATATTTTCAGTAGTATAATCTATACATAGTATAAAGCAAAATCACTTTCCGCGTCTGTCTGTATGTATGTATGCTTATATCTTTAAAACTACGCAATGGATTTTGATGCGGTTTTTTTCAATAGGTAAAGTGATTCAAGAGGAAGGTTTATATGTATAATAACATGCTTCATATATTAGAGAACCACTGATAATTTCAAGATTTCTAATGCGAAGTCGTAAATAAACACATTTTTTTGCGCTTGCATTGCAAACGCTAGCTGAATTCTACGAGATAGATCAAAATAATGTACTAAGTATTGTTTACCTTAAAAAGTTCTACAAATAAGTTGGCGATGGCATATGTTTATCTCTTAGGGATAACTTACAATAACCAATTTTTATCCTTTACTTTTTACAAAAAATAATGGCTTATTTACGAAGCGATTTTAAAGCAATACAGCAATAATCCTTATCTAATTAAGTATCTTAAATAAGTTTTACATTTAATATAGAACAATACAGTCCCTTATAGTATCTAAATTAAACGAATAGTTTCGGAGATATTACAGGTTTAAAATATAGGGACATCGCAGATGCGGCGGTACCGGCTGGCCGCGGTAAGTGCGCGACGAAGCACGCGCCTTTTTCATAGGACTGTAATTTACAGCGATCGCACGCATTTATCGGAGCTCCCTAGCTAGGAAAATAACAAACTTAATAAAAACGTCTTTTTTAGCGCGCCATTTTTTATCTAAATTGTATTTACGTTCGTAATTTAATAATCCGCACTAATATTATAAATGCGTAAGTAACTCTGTCTGTCTGTTACCTTTTCACGCCTGATTTTGCTGAAATTTGGTATGTAGATATTTTGCATTCATGAGAAGGACATAGGCATATTATTTTTTGGAAATTCTACCCCTAAATGGGTTAAAAGGGGTAGCAAAGTATGTATGAGAAAAATATTTTTATTGCACATTTTTGCATGAAACTTTGAATTAATGCTTTTTAGTACAAATGATGAAACACGTATTTCAAGATTTTTCGAAATTCACTCCCATTGGGGGTTAAAGGTATCTAAGTTTGTATGGGAAATTTAATTCTATTGAAATATTTTGCGTGACACTGAAATAATGCTCTGCAATACAAATTATGAGATACATATCTAAGCGTTTTTTGAAAATCAACCCCTATGAGGGTGAACGGGGGTGGCACAATTTGCGTAGGAAAAATACAGTAATTTTTACCATAAGTTCATAACAATGAACCACGTACATCAGCTGTTTATCATTAACGAAAAACACACAAAGAAATTATGATATACATAGTAGCAAAATTGGTTAAAAATCGCTACTTCGCTACTAATATTATAAATGCAAAAGTAACTCTGTCTGTCTGTCTGTTACGCTTTCACGCTTAAACCTCTTTACGTGAAGTAAGAAAACCTTTAAAAGTAGTAAATTTTTATTTGTTTTTTTGTTGTTGCCTGGACCGGAAATAAAACCCAAGATCTCAAGAAGTAATTCCGAAGAAGGACGGTTAGACCTCAGAGATGATATTATGTATAATTCTAAAATTTCGAAAAAAAATCTGTTAGAGGTTTCCATAACTTGCAGTTTAATTTCACAGGATTTGCCGAAGTGCAGATAAAACTGTAAACACAATAACGTATTCCTACTATTTATCTGAGGTGAAATTAGAAAAGAGAAAGTGTATGTTCAGTTTTGACGGCAAAATTGCTGATTTGATTTTAATATTTCCAAAAAAATAGATGAAACTTTGGATAGCGATATAGGCTACATTTTATCTTAAAATTGTAACGAGCAGTGTTGGAGAGCTAAATATCAAATTAGTAGACTACGCGGGCGAAGCCGCGGGTAACAGCTAGTATTATATAAAATGCACCAAAGTATAAAAATGGAACTATTGAAAACATTTAAAAAATGTATCGAAAGGAACAAAATTACATACACATCTGACAATAACACAAATGAATCTAACCTCAACTAATTATATGCAAATGATATGCTTGTGTTATGGATGTGAATTAGCGATACTAATAAATAGAAATACTTAAAAATATACCAGAATATCTTTAGCAAATATTCAGACAATATTCGTCACACACGTCGGAAATCGAACACGAGTTTTGCTGTTAGCCAGTGGCAAAAGTCGTGCACGCTAAACTTTGAACCAACGAGGTGGCCGAAAAAATTAGTCTACAAATACATTACTATTCAATATGTCCCGAAATACAATAGTGTTTTTTTAAATAATGTGTCAAATTTTTAAAACAGGGTTACATACCAGCAAAATTTTGAGGGACGACTCGGAATTGATCTATAAAGTAATTAGATTTAAAAAACATGCAACTAAAATTTTTATCCGACATAAAAATCAAAATGCATGGTTATAGCGTAAGCAAAGCATTCTGCTTGTTACCGCCAATCGCAATCGCATTCGCGGGCTTTTGACGTCAGGATTCATACTAGGTACGACATAGCGTGACAAAAAGTATACTGTTTTTGAGGACTACTACTTTGAATTAATGTTTATAAAAGTAAATATTACAATTTAACAATAATATTAAAAATGCATTTTAACCTAACTCTTATATTTTAAAGTTTGGTCAGTCCTTTGAAAGTGACCCTGTATGTCTTGTACGAATAAGCTTTAATCACTATCAAAGGTTTATGTTTAAAGTAAATTGTACCCACCTGCAGGCTATACACCCTATTGGTGTGACCGGCCAAAGTATGTAGGCACTCGCCAGTCTCAGGGTTCCAGACCTTGACGAAATAATCATATGCACCAGACACGACCACTTTACCGTCGTATTGTACACAACGGACGGCGGCCAAGTGACCGACGAGCACCTTCAAACAACGACCGTCGGGGATCGACCAGACTCGTAGAGTCGCATCGCGAGACCCTGACACCACACTGGAAAGACAATACAAACGTTGTTATTATTACTAAACATTAAAGCACTGACAAAATCTCTCAAATAAATAATTTTATTTGTAGATCATCCTTATCCTACACAAGATAATTTAGTACAAGTTAAGACAAAATCTACTACAATACTATAGTAAATATCAGGGGTGTTATTCATGAATAACCACGGAGTGTATATGTCATTAGCGACATTCTTTCTCTTCAAACTGAATCATGTCTGTCCGTAATACCTTAAATTTATAAAACTAAAGCAAAATAAATTGAAGTTAGACCATGAGGCGCAGCAAAACGGCAAAAACCGACTATTACCTTAGGTAACACGTCGCGATTTCAAATTTCTTTAACCGAAAGATTCTGCAATGGTCCACAACGATGACATTTTACATAATAAATAAAAGTTTGTTAAAATGCATTATTAAGTAAAACACAAAAACCACTTGTCGGATCATGATAAATTATTATTATGGTACCACCTCAGAACCGTAACCCATATTTTTAAAACCAGATCCATCAAAATCAGTTGACTATTGGTCGAGCAATCGCGAAACAAACTTACAAAAATATCATCGGGTCGGAGGGACCTCCTTCTTTTTTATCGTCGTTTTTCAGTTTTAATTGCATCGTAGTTCTTATTCTATTTTTAAATTGTAGTTCTTAATTTCAATCAATGAACCGTAGCAAAACAAAATAAAATTTTAAGGAATCTGTCATCATATTCCGTCTGTCAAATCCCAATATAATCTACAATGTCTATTATTAAAGCTATTACATTTCGTTTTTATATTCTTCACAGTGATCTTTAATTTTTAAATTCCTCTTTTTTAAAAAAACACATCATTAACAATAAACAATCTGCAAGCTCAGATATTTAACACAGACATAACTAAAATATTCTATAACTAAAATGTGCAATATATCATAACTAAAACATACAAGTTACATTTGAATTTTTTAATATTCTCTCGAATTCACTTTATAAAGACGTTTTCAATAAAAACTATATCGCAATTGCAAGATTTAGAATGTGATCGTAAACATTTTATAACCATTTATATCAAAGAGCTAAAAGCATTTGGGTCATAAAATCTAGATAATTTGGAACATAAAGAACCGCCATTTTTAGCACTAGTATCTTCTACTTACACTACCTACTTTTTATTAGTAGAAGTCGCACGTTATCAGAATAAGAAACAATTTATTTGAGCAACACATATGCCCATCATAAATACTTTGCAATTGGCTCCAACAGTCATTGGCCTTAATTTTTGTTAAACATTTTACTATACAACATTTTGGGAAAGAGATAATCCAACATATATGAAACATGAATATCGGCACAGCCCTAAATGGCTTATTATGTTGGACTAGCACTACGTAGATACTAATAAATGCAAAAATCTGTTTGTCTCTTACGCTTTCACGGTTGAATCACGGCTAGCCATATTTGTGATCCCATAAGCATTATAGGATCATTTAGGTTCAACTGTCTTCAGGGGTAACAATCCTCGTGTTAATAACGCAATATATCTAATGATTACAGACGTATATCTAGTAGTAACAAATATACGCAAACATACATTCATGCCAAGTCCCTTAAGGGATAGGCAGAGTATCGAATGCCAAATGTCACGATTCTTGCAGATCTTTCTAGCTTCCTCCACATTCGTTACTCTTTTCATATAAACACGCCAGTTTTGCCGACTCTTGACACCACCCGCCCTCAGATAAAAGACAAACGATTTTACAGCGGAGTGTCAACCTAGGTCTCCTCGGATACCTATATCCATTCCCATTCGCATTGTTCTCTATTTTGTCAATCTTTCATGTGATTCGTTCAGAATGACTGAACCAAAGAAGCAAGCGAAGTAACAAACATTAGTACAATAAAACAAAGAAGTTCGCGTTGCATAAGTTTAATAATTATAGCAAATGAATATTATTTAATCAAATTTTTCGATGATTAGCCCTAATTGGTACCAATACCTCCCGCTATTGCGTTTGAGTAGTAGCCATTGATGTTTTCCAGTTTTAAGGGTGGGGTAACCGGTAAACTTACAGGGTAATGAGTCTTAACATTATTGTCTTAGATTGACAATTAATCATAACTACATTTGATGGCTATGTCTCTAGGTGTCGAGTATTTCTGAAAAAATAAAACCATTCGCTAGTTTGCCTACATACTTATATTTTATACAAAACATCGCTAATAATTACTTAATACATTTTAATACGAACATACACAAATTAGCAAAAATCTTTCTAATGCTAAAACTAGAGCTACCAGCCACGTCATGTTACAGAGTGAACCCATAATTATTTCTCTTAGTTAATTTTGTTTAACAAAAACACCACGTTTCATTAAAGTGTAAATGTTAATCAAATGTCGCGGCAACATTCGCACGAGCGTGCCAAATATAACAATTCGCCAAGCACAGTGATAAACAAACACAATAACATTTGGATTCGATTGGATCGGTGTATTCACGTGTTGCCCCGGACCCTCTGTGTAGAAAGATTAAAGCCCGGTTCGTATAGTCAACGAACCGTTAACCGTCTGTATGACCAAGTTAAAAGTAATCGTTAAATGTAAAAAAGCATAGCTCACAGTTATACAAAACGTTTAGAATTAACAATCGAAAACGAACGACTGTAGTTAGTTCCTACAAAAATTCAAGAAAGGAGTCATAAGCAAAACGACTTGTTTCTAGAATGTACAAACCGGGTCTAAATGGTTCATTACTAACGAAAATACTGTGGTAAAGCGCTGTCCAGGGTAGGGATCCACCGCCTTACCTATTTCCACCGCCATTAGTAACATGTTCCAGTTCGGTGGGTAGGGTAACAGGTAAACTTGCATATTAGACCTAACAACCCAGCCACAAGGTACCAATATGTATTACAAATCTGTAACATGCTGCGTTGTCTTTTACCATCAGGAGAGCCCTGTGATAGTTCGTTCTCTTATGCCATAAAAATCTTATCAATTATTTCTATAACAACGCCAAAACACAGTTGCTCATAACTTATCAATACTGACTTAGCAATTAAAGTTTCGGATAAAAAGAACGTTACAGACTTAAATGCCGGAACGTTTATTTCTACCTGTTAGGAAATCCTAAGTCTTGTATATGTTATTATATTACAAAAAAAAACACATAATATCATTCTAAAATCGTCTTTTTTAGCAAATCAGCAAAAGAAATTCTAAAAATAACATTCCTAGAGACATAACACCATGAAGCTTACTTCTAGAGGTTTTTTTTATGATATTGGAAGGCTAACAAGCAGACGGATATAATGATGGTAAGAAATTCACGCCGCCTAGAGACACCAAAGGTGCGTTGCCAACCTTAGGCCGGGATGTTAAACCTCGAGCAAAAGGAAGTTTATCGCTACCTTACCCTCCGAATTGGAACGCGTCAACGGCAAGCACTGACGTTATTATGGTGGCAGGAATAAATAACGCAATGGTACCCATCCGGCCGCGTCGCTGCGATAGTCTACCACCTAGTGAGATGTCACAGTGTTTGTGACGGTAACCCTGTGCTCGCTTTTTAAGGGTTGTTTGACACAAGAAGACAGATGGTCTATTCTGCTAAGGCGCCCAGACCAACACGGGGAGTAGGTAACATTTATTTCCAAATATGCTGACCCACTCTAATGTACTGAACCTGTAATGTTGTTAATCGACATTATAAGACTTTCAGAGAGACATTAGAGTTAGTCAGCGGTATTTGTAAATGACTTCAGGTCTTTTGTAAGGAGTGTAACCTCCAGTAGTATTATAGTTATATGCATACGCCGAAACGTAGAAAATTGCAAATTGTGCGATACAATTGGTGGCGTTACAACGTAATTGGACCACACCAAAAAAGGAGGAGGTTCTCATTTCGACAGTATGTTTTTTTTTGTGTGTTTGCTACGCGTATACTACATTGATAGCAAAACCTATTAGGATGGTTCTTTTTTTAGAAAGATAGGTCGTGATTCCGAGGTGGTTCCGTTAACGATGAGAGCATCAAGAGAAGTGAAAGAATTATGCATTATTAAATATAACTCAGAAACCACTAGCGGATAACATCTGACCACCAGTCGGACCGCTAGTCGCAGAAACCACTAGTCGGATGTTACCACTTATCAAATGTTGATAAAATTTAAAATTCAGAACATAGAAAATCGAATTTTTGGCATCGCTATGGATATCAAGCCTCCAATGAAATATTTGTTTTACAGTTTTACTGCACTTATTAATTAAAGGCCTCACTATTTTCTTAAAACAAGCGACCAATGTAATTATTGTAGGTAACAATATTTACCGATTCTGATGTAGATGCATACACCGCACAGTTGAAGTATGACCGGCGAGGACCTTCAAGCAATGTCCCGTTTTTGCGTTCCACACACGAAGAGTCCTGTCCGTGGACCCACTTATGACGAGGTCACCCACCATCTGCGATGACCACACACCGCCCGAATGACCGACTAATGTACGAAGGCACTAGAACAAAAGGTTTATTTGGATGAAAGCTCTGATAAAACATATTTACCAGTTTAGCGCAACTTTCGTACAAAAAAATTAAAAAAATAAGTTTTTTATTCGCCCAAATCATATGCCACTAGTTGCCTTATATCTGCATGCCTTTAGACTTACTTTCAAATTATACGGGTTATACTTTTTCAAGTAAACTTTATACAAATTCGGGTTTGCTATGTATCTATGGAAGTCCCGCCTCTTATTACGTAGTATTTATATTGTTGGATATTTACTATCTCTTTTGAAGTTGAAAGAAAGAAAATCGTTTATTTTACATAGACCATACAAAAGGCACTTGTGATGCATCTATTTAATACTAAAATCTACTAAAGTTTGTTTCTTGAATTGTCAGTGCATTGAAATTATTATATAATTGATGACAATTACAATTTGATTACAATTTGTTACAAAATGTAAAATTTTGTTAATTTGCTTTTGCAATGGAAATTGATATTCAATTGCAGTTCTTGCAACTGACACATGTGGACCCCCCACATTCGTCAATTGCAAGAACTGCAATTTTAATTTTGTAACCCCAATATTAACTTTTAGTTTTTAGTATTTTTCTACAATTGTACACACACAACATACTCTCACGCACACTTACATACTCTTATATACTCACGCGATACAAATACACATCCAACACAAGTAAAGGCGGCTCGCCTCAACTCACGATTGCATTTTTTATTGAAGTTATACTTCTTTTGGCGCGATTGGGTAAAATGATGAGAGTGAATTTTTACGATGCGCGCATACCGACAGACAAATGTGACAGTCAAAAGCAACACCCTGAAGTAAGTTGCGAACCTTTTTATTTTTAATTATATTTCATGATTTTTAATTATTGTTGCATGCTATTTATGTATATTTATATATGTATGCGTTGTGTTCATATTTAGTATTTTTGGATTGTTACGCCAAAGAAGTATAACTTCTTACGTGCGTACATAAGTACACACACTTTTTTTATGCTTTTAATTAAATTTAAATTTCAAATCAATAAGTTTTTGTAAATGCAAACTTGAAGTCATGCGACAAGCTCCGAAAATACTGAAAGGATTTTAATCAAATACATTACAAATGCTAAAAATTTCTCATTTTAAAATTTTTGTCCCGATAACTCAACAGGGTTTTCGCGGGAGAACTAAATATGCAGGCGACGCTGAAGACAACAGCTAGTGAACAGTTAAACCAACTCACCTTCCCAGTAACCGCTGACCAGACCTTCAACGTAGTATCATCACTGCCGCTCAATATACGATTCCCGTAGAATTGCAAGCAGGTAATCACGTGGTCATCATGGCCACGCATCACAATCGGGTTGTTGACGGGCTTGTGGAGCCAGTTGTCTTGGATCAGAGACTGTCGCATGTACGCCGCCTTCCAGGGACTGGCGCACCGGGGCAGAGATCTGGGCATCTTCTTCAGTGTTATCAACCCGATTCTACGACACTGCTCCTTCCATAACAAGTTATCATCAGCTAAAAACCTAAAGAAGAATTAATTAATGTCAAGTATTAGTAACTTTATTCTGAATGTTAACTTCTTTGAAATTTACGCTTCTTTTTTTATGTGATAAGGTAGAAAACAAGAACACGGCTTTTCTGATTGTAATAGATAACCGTGGCCTACAAATACCATAGATGTTGTAAGTGTGGCCGACGTGATAGGCCAGCTGTGCCAGTCTACCGGCTTCTTTAACATCCGGGTCGGAACATGACACATTATAACGGCAGGTATAGGCAAGGTAATGGATCCCTACCCGGACAAGTTGCAACACGGCACTATACCATCAATGGTCCTGGTGAACCTTTACTCGACTCGCTTACGAGCTGTCTGGCAGAAAGGAAGTCTATCCTACACAGCAGATTCGGACAAACACTGGGAAAAGAGAGCTTCTAGTTGTTGTTATTATATACTGATTTCTAGTGAACAAAAAGTTAGGCCCTCTGAGTTTCTTTTGCCAGACTTTGTCCGAGGGTGTCCGTTTACCAAACTGATGGTAGATATAATAATTACGAAAACTCGTCATATGAACATCTGAACAAACAGCATAAATCCGTGCTTAGGCCTTACATTTTACTTGTAACCGACTCCGAAAAGGAGGTTTCCAAGTAGTCTGGTATATTTATATACTTGTTTTTGAATTTGAATATTTCTTAACGGAGAATGGATTTCGAGGATTCTTACCTTAAAAAACGTGGTCCGATATAAATTTGATCAAGTTTAATTATTTTGAATTATACGTATTTTTGTGGACCTCAATGAAATGACAATGGTTACTCTTTTTACTGCGTAATAAATATATTTTATCATGATTTTATGTGACAATATTATGATGTATTATTTAGTATTCGTAAAGAAAAGAGTAATGAATGTGGAAGAGGCTAGGCAGATCTATAAGAATCGAGGCACTCGGCCTACCTAGCAAGTGACTTGGTAGTAGTGATATGTATGTCTTAGACATCTAATACTAAAAAGTAGATATTTATATATACCATGACAACGAATGCTTGGTACGTGATCAACTATGTTCTGCTGGAGCCATGACACGATTTGATGTTAATATAATATCTACTATAAAAAAACTTAAGCTTGTAAACTTTTTCGCCTCCAACAAAGCAACAGCTCTTAGAAACAGGAGGGCCGTATTCACGTATTGGCAGACAACTATATTCTTTGATTTAAACAAATGTACCTACATTTGTTTAAATCCAACCAAGCATATTATGACTAAGACTGTCATATGACAGCCTGAGGCTGGGATATTAAACAACTTGAGTTAGGGGCCATCTACAAATAAAATCTTATCTCATGTCTGATATAAAGCTACCATGATCGCTATAAATACGAAAGTGTCCATCTAGTCACACGCTTACACATACGAGGCATTGTCTATCTCTTTTCTGTTAAATATATAAGAGAGGGAGACAAATGTACGTTAGCACGCCTATTTGAACGCTAGATTAAGAAAGAGAAAACAAAATCGCATGCATGTATAAACGCGCGTAAAAAAATTTGAATTTGAAACGACGCTTCCCAAACTTACCTCCAATACCGACAAGTCTGCGCAGCCCGAAGCAAATCCTTGGGCTGAAGGTAACCAAGAACAGTCAGGGCTAGTTCCTTGGGCAGTAGGGATATGAAGTCCCGCTGGAACAGTGGTTCTATCGCTTTCATCATGTAACGCACGTCACTAGCAGCACAGCGACTTATGAGAGCGTCGATAGCTTGGATCTTATCACCGTTGGACCACGACTGAAATCTGAAAGAAAACGTGAAATCAGGTCGAACTTATATTTGCAAATGACTGTATTATACTTTGATATTCAGTGTCCTCCAGTGGAACTAGACGGAATGTATAAAAAATATCTTGAATAATTGTGCCCATTCTGGACAGCACCTACTAAACTTATTTCAGACCATTTCTATTTTTTCCTAACAGAATAAAAAGACGAAGATATTCAATGGTGTCGATTTTTGATGCACTGGTCCCTTCAACATTTTAAGCCGAGATCCATTGATATTATCTCTTTGCCATAACTCATTAACTTTATAGAAGTTAGAGTCGAGTATATTTTGGCACTTTTGTAGCTTTAGGAAAAAATATCAGTTAACACTGAAATAATAAAATAGGGTATCTAGGGGTTGACACTAAGGTGTCCCATTGCTTAAGATAAACATTATAATTATTACCTTATTGGCGTACAAGATGCGACTTTGATATTTTTGTAAAACAATGTACGGTTTGTAAAAGTCAAAAAGTATCTTGCATGAACTTAATGTGAATGTCGGATAATAAATGAAGTAAATTATAATTTTGTTTTTAAAATAATTTAAAACTACGCTTTGTTCACGATAACAAAAGTAAGGTGTTATTTTATTATGATCACATTACGTACAAGTAATGATACCAGAGCCGCAACGCTGACGTCGTCTTTAAACTTGGGTTACAAGTGCACACAGCAGCGCTAGCATGAACATGTATCGAAATCATTTTAAGAAAAAAATAATTTCACTGTACACTGTCCTCATATTTAGAATCATTGTCATTAATGTTGCCAATACATTTGATAAGTTATGAAATTTTTAAATTAATTTTTTTATTAACAATGACGAGTTTGACAATTTTACTTCACGTGGAATTTTTTAACAGAAAGATAGAATTAATTTAAGAAAAAATATTTCGCTAATTTAAGAAATAAATATATGTTTATAAAAATGTCGACGCGCACAAATACCACTTGTATGGTTCAAGTGAATAAAGATTTTTCTGATTCTGATTCTGCACGTCAATAGTCATTATAAAAAAAAACATTGTTCACATTCAAATGTTTACCAAAACTTATTTTCAACCCCTTTTTTATATAACGAATGTTCTTTTAAACATCCTTTGTATGTGTGCGTTTTTGATGTCCAAAAAATGACTCGTAAATTTAGATTTGAATAAAATGCGCTTAAAATAGAATTTAAAAATAGAAATTTACTTATTGATTACTGAACGAGAGATGTGGGGAAATTGCGACGACGCCTACAAGGATAACTTGACAATTCGGTGTGCACAAGTCACTGTTTCCAAACATTTCAGGTGAAATCCGACTGAATTTCCAAACTGACCATAAAGCGAGGTCTTCCAGCACTTAGGTAAGATTGTGCCCGGAGTCATAGTGTACAGCCTTGTCTAGTTAGAATACCGTTATCTCGCACCTACCTATATTCTCAACTGTTTCAATAAAATATTATCTTATCTTATGAGACATATTACGTATATGCAAACTAGAATACGAAGTTACGTGCGTAGCAAACGAATCTCTAAACGCAAAGAAATTTGTTTTTATTTATGCAAATAAATAGAATTGAAGAGTCCGTTTGTAATTTCAAATTAACAGATTTTTAGGAAAAATACACAAAATTATAAAAAAAAACTTTACATTGTATGATTTCTGCTTTATGAGCGATTTAAAAGACCGACCGCTCCTAACTTCGCTAAAACAAAAACAACCGGAAAAACACTTTTTTTTTATTCGTCTCAAAACAATCACTTATTGACTTAAAAAAAATCCAATTACAATTTGTCTTTCTTAAAACCTATAAGCCAAAATTTTCGTTTTCATTGATTAACTAGCTGATTTAATGTGATTTTAGTTAAAAAAAAATTGGGGCTAGTCACCCTTATCACTTAGGGGTTTGAAAATAGATGTTGGCCGATTCTCAGACCTACTCAATATGTTCACAAAATTTCATGAGATTCGGTCTAGCCGTTTCGGAGGAGTACGGACGAACCAACCCAGCGTGTCGCTTGTCATTAACAAGCAACTAACAATTTGGATTAACGCATTGTTTTTACCACTTTCCCTGTAGTAGTCGCGGTTTTTCTTTTTATAAGAACCTTGATGACAGTGACTAATATATAAAAAAATCTGTTCAGGCGTGATGCGATGACCACGCAAAATGGAGAGAAAAGGGGGAATCGGAATTCCTATTTGATATGTACTTTGGAAACGTAGTTGACCAAAAAGAAATGGACATATAAGCAGGCGCAGTTGTGTAGTACCAAGAATTACAAAAAACAGGGAAGAGATTACAATAAATATTGTTTCACAGATAGAGCAACGCACTTTAAAACGAGAGAGAACATATTCAACCGAACATACATAATGAAACGTTACATAAAAACAACTGAAAAACATCGTTTGAATTTTGAATAAATCATAATGGAGGTTTATCGTGACCCGAATGAATAAAATCAAAGGATTTATCGTTGTCCGTTTAAAGTATTAATGTTGAAATCTTCGACTAGTACCCGCCCTCGGTTTCGTTGCTTATGAAGGCGTTAATATCGTAATAATAGAAACTGAAGCCGCTAGATCTCAGGCGTTGGTAAGTTTACTTGGTTAGCTAGACTTAAGACATGTTGCTCCGGGCTCCTTTGTAGAATAGACCATCTGCCTTCCTTGCCAGACAGCTCGTAAAAGGCGAGCAAAGGCTCACCGTCACTAACATCGTGACATCTGACTAGGTGGTAGAGTTTAGCAGCGACTCGCCCGGATTGGTACCACGTCTTGACGTGTTCCGGTTCGGAGGGTAAGGTAGCCGGTAAACTTACTTTTGCTCGAGGCCTAACATCCCGGCCTCCACTACCACTTTTGGTGTATCGAGGCGGCTTGAATTTGTTAACATCAGGAAATCCGTCTGCTTGATTGCCTTAAAATATCATAAAAAACAGTTTCCGGTTTGGAAAGTAATGTAGCTACCCTCGAAAAGGAAACATGTCTCACGTCTTTAATTAGTAATAAGAGCAAACGTGTCCTTAATTAGCACTGTTTATAGGCACATATTTGCGACCCCTTTATTAGAAGGCCGCGAAAACCCAAAAAGGCGATATTTGTATGGTAAAGACCCATTTATAAATTTGAAGACCAATGCTTATATTTCAAGTATAACAAAGGTGGTGGTCATCAAGTGTCTACTGTGTCGTTAATTTCGTGTTCGCCTACCAAGAACTGTCCTGGTCACCAGCTATCAGTTCTTTCGCTACATAGTCCGCACGTGGTGGAATGGAACTCTAACTTAGAAATCCCATAATATAATGACTTATATGATCACATTACTTATGAACAGAACAGAGCTGGATTCTCATACACAAAAAATTAGAAACACAACTTAATCAAATCTTACTTGACTGTGGCAAAAAAAGTCACATGTGAGCAAATCCTTGTATTAACTCATACAAATGCGCATTTGAATAACAAAGCCTATTAGAAAGCTGTTCTTATTTTAACACAAATATCTACCTAATAGTGTCCTGATAAGATATTAAATTAAAACATATGACGTAACTTGCACTTCCACAATTTTAACGTTCAGAACACTTATTACGTAACACTTCTCGTTATTGAGATTAACGATACTGTATTTTTTTCATTAATTAACTCAAGATTTTAATTTAATTATCGATCAACTCGAACGAAATATAGACCAATAGAATAAAATCGTGATTGGGCCTCATATACGTATAAATATCTAAACTAAAAACGTTAAAAACACGCGAAGATTTTACTTTCAAATCACAATGACTTTGTTAACAGAGAACCTCGTCTTGATTTTGCAAAATAATACCGGAAAATATTTTGCGGAGGTAGGCAAAACTAATAATTTAAGCCTACCCTCATTTTGCTTTCATCATAATAATAAGGGTTATCACCTACTCCACTAACATTTGTAGTATGTGATGGACCCTTCAAAAAGTTATACTTTATAAATTAAACTTGTTTAACATAGTTTAATCTGATAAGATCGCCTCTTTGGTCGCGTGGTTAGCGTACGCACCTAACTACAATGATCAACCGCGAGGCTCGGGTTTGATTCCCGACTGGTCAAATGCCTGCCATTTATCTGATGAACATTTAGATGTCTGCACTTCTGGCTCTGGGTGTTTATTAAATTTATTATGACATCTATTTAAGTATTTTCATGTAATCTTTGACTAACATCCATAGCACAAGTTTATAAATGCTACGAAGGGATCTAGAACTGAGAACTTTGGAACTTTTTAAAAGACATTTAGCAGCCTATGATATCATCGGCTCTTCCTCTAAGACATTGAACAGTCACACTTTCCTCCAAGCGAATCTCCGCTCCCACTAATTCGATTTTGACCAGTTTTTTACCTTTCAAATATTGGAAAGTCAAAAAACAATCGGTGAGGTGACAACTACGAGGTCTGGTGTCCAGATAAAAAATGTAGACTCGGAAGCATTCCAGTAAATAACAAAACCTCTAATGTACAGGCGCAGTTCTTGGACTGTTTTATACTACACGTAAATGCTAGATGTATCAGAAAATGTCTTCTAAGAGCTTTCATGGCATAAATAATGAGTATTTAAGTTCGCACACAGCTTGGGGAGCTGCTGATTACTTGGCAATAAAAACATCCGTGAATTACCCTTCGCGATCCCCGACCTCAATCCCACTGAGCCTACACGGAACAGACCTCGCGATTCAATCATCTAGCATCCATCCAATTGAATCTTGATGTAAATGAAATCGAAATGTCTGTGATATCAAAATAACTGTGTTTCGTTATACTCATTTATTCGTTAGACTTAAACTTTTATTTTTTGTCGACCTGTAGCCTAATAAATCTATGGAGCGGTTGATTTTAATGAGTTTTATATAAAGGGACAAATACAGATTTTTTCTAGGAATTGAAACGGCATCAAGATTTCCACGGAAAATCCCACATCTTAACTCCCACGCGAATTAGCAGTTTACAGTAAAATATGTAATTATTTCTTTAAATAAACACGTTGAAAATGGACATAACAGCAAAGGAAATTAACATAAGGCAATTCGAAGGCAGCGAACAAGCATACGGTTCTCCTGACACCTTAGGTGTTGTAGGTGCGTCGCTGTCTTTTAGCCGAGGTTCTAGTCCTATAATTGCGCAAATTAACCCTATCCTACCCTCCGGCCCTGAACATGTCACTGTCATTATGGCGGCAGGAGTCGATAAGGCGGTGGAGTTGCAGCACGGCTCTCGACCACCAGTATGCTGTATAGCTACCTATGTGTAAGGACTCGATAATGATAAACTCAGGTGAAGACTCACCCCGCAGCTAGAAAAAGCCTCTTCACTCTTGTTTTGAATTCTTTCGAATTCTTATTTTGAATTAGCCTCTTTGGTCTAGCGGTCCAAATGTTCGAGTTGACCTAATGAGGTCCCGGGTTCGACACCCGGGTCGAGCAACAAAAAAAATGCACTTTTTCCAATTTTCAAACGAAAAAAAATGTTGCTCGGGTTTGGATATTTCCCCTGTTAGTGATAAGCTTGCCACCTATTACATTGCGGGACTAATGTCTCCGGCTAGTCATGGGTTAGCCGGGTCCCTGGTTGTGACTCTGCCTACCTGTTCGGGCATATGAGCGTGAACATACTTCTTCTCCTTTTTTTTCAGAGATTTCCAGTCTTTTTTCAGTACGAACACCAAATGAACTTGTAAAACTCATTGTATGAGTGCAGGTGTTACTTGATGCGAGGATGACAACTGCCTGGGTGTCTTGAGTCACGATAAAAAAATTGAGACTGTTTGACCACATTACGGATAATATGCTTTCAGTCATATATCTATTTCAACCTTATTGTACTTTAAGCAAAAGACGAACATAATATCTGATTTTCAACGACTCAACCTTTGAATCTACACAGAGACCAGGTGTCACTCAATATAATCACAATTTCTCACCTGTTCAACCATTGCTTCAGTTCTGGGGAACCTTGCACTGCAGTGTTGATGGCTTGAATATTGCCATGGACGTTGGGTAACAATCCTTGTCCCGGAGCAACTCCACCCTCTGGACAGAACTTCTTTGCCGACTGTGGTGGAGGAGGTTCATAGCGTCTTTTTCTCTGTACAAAAAAATATGTTTTACTAAATTTTCACTTCCAATTACCGTTAATGAAAGTTATAAGTTAGAAACAGAAATGTTAATCCAGAATTGTTTAGATATTTAGGTAACTGTTTTCATTTAATTTCATATGAGTTCTTGTCAATAACAAAACCGTTACTGGTACTATCTGAAACTAACTGATGAAATAATATAGTTTCCAGTCCGAAATTCTAAAGCTGTATATCAATTTAACCATATCAAAACTCCAAAATTATATTCAATTTATGCAAAATATATATTAAACATTTTCAACCGCTTCTGCTATGTCCAATTTGATATATTTTTTATAAAGATAGCCTTGATAGTCAAATTAACCACATTCAGATTACTATTTCACTGATTGCTGGAGAAAAAAACTCAAATTGACTCAATTTTTACAAAATGTCACATGTAAAATTCTGACCAGAAAATTTAATTTCATGATCACTGTAAAACTTCACAGACGAACGAGAAAGTTTAAGTTACAATTTAGAATATGAATTTGAGTCAGGAAACATTTTAAGACAGGTAAACAAATATTAACTAACAACATCAAAGTCAGTTTTTATGATTTTAGACTCGATATTCATTACTATATATGACCACAACCATACGAGATTTAATACTTAAAACAATAAATGTTCCATTGTTACAATTTGATTAAACAATGTAAAGAAATTATAAATAACAGCCTTATCAGCAAAAGTATTGAACACAAATAACAATAATGATTACTGCAAAAAGTCTATCAAAATGATATCAAAACTAAGACACCCTATGACATTATAATCATATTTTCTTTAGGTGCAGTATATTTCTTTTTCAAGTACACCTTACAATTTCTTTATTTATCGAAGCTAGCCTTTTGCGTTGGGTCGTGAAGCCACCACTGTCCACAGGTGAAATAATCTAAAATTAAGTAAGTCCTGATTAGTAATACTGACTTACCTATTCTGTCGCCATAGTGTCATGTTTGAAATGTTCAGATTCAGGTATTCCACTATTTATTTAAGTCCATTTATTTTACAAAATTAACAGACTCTAGAAAGTGAACCATGCTTTTGAGATAAGTCAGCTTAGATTACATGACAAATACTTTGAAAATTGTCAGCAGTGTAAAAGACTGTATCGCCTCTGTGGTCTAGCGGTTCAGGTGTTGGACTTGACTGCATAAGGTCTCGGGTTCGAATCCCGGGTCGGGCAACAAAAAGAAAAAATTGGATTTTAAAATTTTCTAATAATAAAAAATGTTGCTCGGGATTGGATTTGTGCCCGGTTGGCAATAGGCTTGCCACCTATCACATTGTGGGACTTAGATTCTTCGGCTAGTCGTGGCTGCCCTGGTTGTACCTCTGCCTACTTCTTCGGGGATATGGGCGTGAAGATACTGTAAAAGACTTATAAAACCAACTTACCCAAAGTCTGTCATCAGGTTCAGGTTCGTCGTCCTCATCATCGTCCTAAAACAAAGAGAGCAATAAACAAACTGGCTGATGGTAAGAGACAACCGTGGCCTATTGCCACCATGAATGTTACAGGTGCGTCGCTGTCTTCTGGCTGTGGCCGGGATGTTGGCTACCCTACCCTCCGGACCGGAATACGACAGAGTAAGGCGGTGAATCCCTACCCGGGCAAATTGCTGCACAGCACTTTACCACCAGTGGTTTTGTCAGTAATGACATACATTTTAACTAGTGCTGGCCTTTATGAACTGTCTGGTGGAGAGTCAAATGGTCTATTCTACTCAGTAGAGCCGGACCAACACGGAGACGAAATACAAAATTGCATAAACTTATAAACAAACATCATCATCTGAGAGTAATTTTTATGATGTTAGTGGTAGAATGTTACGCAAAAATTAACTTAGTGGTATTCTTGGCTGATACTCTTTCCGAAGCTCTAAACATTGTAGATGTTCCGATCTAAAAGGCAGGACTTCAGAACTTGTAAATCACGTCGACATGTCTAGAGGTGACGATAATCACTAACCAAAATATACTGAATATTGTATAACACATGTTGTCTGAGTTTATAATATTTGAAATAACCACTTTACATTTAAGAAACCCTATTACAGTTTTCCTTTAAGTAATCAAATATATAAATTAATTTTGTGAAAACAACATAAATAGTGATTCAGCAGTATTTAGTGATGAAGGAATAAACAGACAATAATTTCAGAAACATTGTTTCTGTCTTGCAAATTGACTAAGCAATTTGGAAACTGTTGCTGCTAAAATGTACATGAATTTGTTATATTATAATTTATTAATTAACATACTAGCTGCCTGTTCCGGCTTCGCTCGGACGGTAATTTTTTTGATCACAAAATTGAGATGTAAGCTATCCTACATCTCAAGTTGGATCAAAATACACACGGTGTGCAAATTTTATTGAAATCAGTTAAGTAGTTTAGGAGTCCATCGCGGACAAACGTCGTGACAGGAGATTTACATATATTAAGATGTAGGATGGTACGATAACATTATGTTAATGGTTTGCTTTATTCAGCTCCATACACGAGAATTCCTGACGCGTGTTATTAAAAATTGACAAAAAGCTCATACTAACCTATTACTAGTCACTGGCTAGATTTTATAGATAAAAATCCGATAATTTATTTTAATGGAAATCTTTACAATGTCTTTGACTAAGCCTGAACGATAATTATAACATACCTCATGGGAAGATAAGCAGGTACACAATGACTCTTCATTAATTTCATCATCAGAATCTTCATCAGCGCAGTATTGATAGTCCTGTACACATAGACAAACTTAAGACAAACATATTTAAGCAAATTGTTGTTCAACAAAAGGTTCACTGAAAGCACAATGAGATCTTGGACTTATATAAATGAATTGCTTTGTATTTGTAAGTATTAGATGTTGGGGTAAATAACATAATTTACTATTTCATAAGAAAAATCCATAGTTAGTAGAAAAAACATTGAATTGCTCTTTTGAAGTGGTTAATAAGAAGAGTTCTAAATAAAGAAGTACAAGTTTTGATAAATAAGTAAAAATTATATATTACAAAGATAAATGCATGTTATAAGTAAAGTGAATATTATAATTCTATTACTGTCAAACACGGTCACGGACATTCATGCTGAGTGAAATTACAGCATCATGAAAATTATAACTATATAAACAAATCCGTCTTTGGGTTTCTTTAAAACAATACTTTTTTAAATATTTTTGTTGTAAAATACATTCAAAAACAATAAATAAATCATTTACATTTTTGTTTTTACCATTTTGAAATAAAAGTAAAAATGAAGAAAATAAGATTGCATGATGATGTTGGTATAGACAAACCAAAAAAAATGATAACTTCTTGAGTAATGTTTTGTTTATAAAATGTCATAATCAATAAAAGCATTTCATACTTATCAGTATTTATTGACTATAAAATTGACATTATTTTATCTTCATTTTTAAAATTTGTTTAGTCATTTAGTCATTCCAAAAAATAACACCTAAATTATTATACAAACAAAAAGAATTAAAGGCAATGTGAATTTACCGTTGATTTGGAGCTGCTTCCATTCCTTTTACTACTATCATCGAGTCCTAGAAGCTTCTCAGCATTGGATGTGGAAGGAACACTAAATTCTTTATTATCTGAACTTGTACTTGCAATGCTAGATGCATTTGAACTTGTTCTACCTGAAGGTCCACCAATATCATCAGTACATGTATCGTTTTCTTCTGATTGTTCCATAAGGTCACCTTTATATAACTTGCCTTTGGGAAAATCTTTCTTTTCTTGTGTATTTCTTAACAACTTCTGCATAAAATCCTCTTTCTTCGGAGGTTCAGTAACTACTGCGTAAATTGGTGTTGTAGAAAGCCTCATGTTTTTTATTGTAGCATTGCTGCCTTCGCAGTCATCTGACTTGCTACATCCAGGTAGGCTATAGTCGTGAGGGGTAAAATTTGATAATGTTGAAATAGTTTCCGAACTAGAGGCAAGACTTGAGTTAGCACTAGATAAATTACCAGAGTAGTGTGCAGTGGCTGCTATTTCGCCATCAACTATCATACTAGAACAATGTTTCAAGAGTCTGTTTTCCTCCTCAAAGTCTTCCCTCTCTATATCATCAATTTGTTGTCTACTATTACATGAATTGCTTGACTTATTTGTCATTTTGGTATCACTGTCAGTCTTATTCTCTACATCGTTTTCAAATGATATAAGTATTCTTTTTGAAAACACGTCACACTTAGGCTGCGAACATGATGGTTCCATCCTTAGGGTAAACTGAAACATAGGGGATTGACATCTAATTTGTACATGTTAGGATAAGTAACAAAAAATATTTTATTATAACCCTCAATAATAAATTGCACACATTAATAGCTACAACTTATGTTAATAGGAATATACATATTTACGACCGCAATAGTTAGGTATTTATGACTGACTGATGATTTTCTGAAGACATGTTCAGAGCTAAACATTTTAAGTGAAACTATTAAAAATAAAAATAGTTACAAAAGCTGACTGGTTTATCAAAATTAGCATTTTATTAACACAAGAGATGAGACAATATCACCATTGAAAGTTCAACACCAATTTAAACCAAAATCTTACAAAACTGAATAACAAATATTCCTCCCCATTTCAAAATATTAGTGTAAAATAATAAAACTGCCGAAAAAGATTTAGAGTATATGAAAGAGACATAAACAAAAGAGACCTAAGAACAAGAGAAAAGATAGAAGAATTGATAAACTTCCCTTTGCAATATCTCAAATGTTTTTTTTTTATCAGAATATGTTGGCTCGGGAGAATGTTGCCTACATTTAAAAAGATTTAGAGTATATGAAAGAGACATAAACAAAAGAGACCTAAGAACAAGAGAAAAGATAGAAGAATTGATAAACTTCCCTTTGCAATACCTCAAATGTTTTTTTTTTCAGAATATGTTGGCTCGGGAGAATGTTGCCTACATAGATATGAGATCACTTTTACTCATTAACAACCACACTTGTTTGTGTTCTAATTAAAAAATGCCTTCAAAAGTTTAGATCAATGCAGGGCAACCAAGTGGTAAACTGCCTGCTTTATTTATGCAGATAATGCTATACTTTTAGGCTCCAGACCATCTGAGCTGCAAATACTTGACAGTTATAGCAGATGATTGTAAAGAAAGTGGTTTACAACCTTAGAACTTTAGAAAAACAAGAAACAACTAAAGAAAATAAAGAAAACCAAAGAAATGGAATTTAGAAGAGATAGAACAACAACATAGTGTTGAAATAAGTAACTGAAATTGTATGTCTTTGCAGTTTTTTAGCAACACTGGAAGGTACATTACAGATGTATAAAGTAGAGTGTATGTAAGAAATGAATGGAACACTGGATAAGCTATTTCAAAGCAGGTTATGAGTCACAGTGTAGACTCGCTTTGCATTATTCTGTGCTTATCCCAATGTTACTTAATGGAGGCGAGAGTTAGGAGTAAAAGTAAGATAAATGTGGTCAAAATAAGAGTGATACACTAAACATGTGGTATTTCACTAACCGAATTTATAACAGGGAGATCTGAGAAATAGTGGGATTGAAAGAAATTTTTGAAAACAAATTTGTTCATATATTGTAATCATTTAAACAGTTAAGATTAAAAGTTTCTATTTACAGAAGTATTTGTTGAGCAATAATACTTGAATGTCTGAGAAAAAATTATGAATTGACACCTTTGACATGTCTTACCTATCTAGTTGTTTTATCAAATCTACAGATGATGTGATTCTAGGAATCACAATTCATCTGTAGAGAGAGCTTTTAAATATCAATTAAAATACATAAGGAGACCAGCAGGTAGTCTAATTACATATCCAATGATATGTTGTTTTTGTACCCTGTGAATAAACACCAGTGTCTCTGATAATAATTTAAGAAGAATGTGGAACTCTTGCAGAATGTACAAAACATAAAAACAAAATTTAACATCTTGCAAAGACTGAGAGAACAAAGCGAGCAGAGTGGATATTTGATCAAAACCAAACTAAACAGAGTCTTTTCACTCAATGAAAATAAACACTCTTGAAGAAATCACTTAAAATTCAATCTAACAACACTTAAAAGGGTTTACAAATTTAATGCATCATATAATTATGTAAGATAGAGAAGATATAGAATAGAATAGAAGTCAATATATTTCTCATTACCAGCACAAACCAACAAGTAACATATAAACAGAGCTAAGCACATGTAAATTGAAAGATATCTATGTAAAAGGAAAACAAACAGCAATTTCATGACAAAACATACTACTACACAAAACAATAGAAATAAAACTGTATATCAAACACAATAATATAATAAACATGAATATTAATTATAGAAATTGAGTATAATTACGCCCAGGTATTATATTATCAATAACTAATCTAACCTCTGTTTGCAGCTATAATAGGTAAGATAGGGTGGCTATATCTTGCATCTTGAGTGACATGCAACATTATTAACTGAGTCTATGAAAATGTTTTTTTCGTCTGTTAAATACTAGCTCATGTCATAAGAACCCATAGTAATAATCAATTAAAACTTACTATTAACAAATTATATTGAGCTTGACTGCATGGGAAGATTACCTGTAATAAATAAAGAAATGTTTGTATTCACTTTAACAACAGCATACTGTGTAGTAGTAGTTAATACACTTTTACAGTCGGAAAAATAAAGATATCCACTATTAAGTGTAAACTAGAGTAATGGTATGTAATTATTCCATAAGATATTGCAGATTTCCAATATATGGCATGGTGATGGTGAATATAATATAATGATGATGAGAGGCTGAATTCATTTATTAGTCATTGTTTAATTTGTATTATTGTAAACATCAATTAAAATGTGTGGTTTAAAATAACAGAAGTCAATCAAGAACAAAATGAATGATTTTAAACAACACAAGTCCTTTGAAAAACATAGAGTATGTACATATTTTTCCCCGTGTTGGTCCGGGCTCCTTTGAAGAATAGACCATCTGCCTTCCTGCCAGGCAGCTCGTAAAAGGCGAGCGAAGGCTTACTGTCACTAACACCGCGACACCTGACTAGGTGGTAGAGTTTCGCAGCGACTCAACCGGATTGGTACCACCGCCTTACCTATTCCTGCCGCCATAACGTCATGACGTGTTCCGGTTCGGAGGGTAAGGTAGCCGGTAAACTTACTTTTGCTCAAGGCCTAACATCCCGGCCTAAGGTTGGCAGCGCATCATTACCTCCTTTGGTGTCTCTAGGCGGCGGAAATTTCTTACCTTCAGGAAATCCGTCTGCTTATTGCCTTCCAATATCATAAAAAAAAAATGTGTTGTTTTAAAATCACATGGTTCTGGACATATGTTTTTTCAAATCACAAGATTCAATTATAAGTCATATAAGAGAAAATTTAATTGAACGCCATTTATATAATATGGAAACCCTGACAACTGCAAACTACAGACACTATAGATATTACATGTGAGTTACTGTCCTGTAGCTGGGATGTTAGGCTTATGATGGCCAAAGCACGCTGAAATTAGCCGTTCAGTTTTAAGGAGGCCTAACGACACAATAGTTTAAAAAACATACAAAGAAATCCAGGTACTGAACATGAAATGGATGTGTAAGAAAACACTTTATGCTATAATATCGTTATTCTTACCACACATACTTTGCGTTAAGACAAACAAGTCGTTGATGAAGTACCAATACCTCCTAACTGACAGTTTAGTCCAAAATTACTTTTTTATTACAATGGACATAAAACTCATATTCGCATAGATGGAATTCACTCCTATACGAAATTTCTTTAGCAATAAGCTTCCTGAGTTATGTGAAAATATCTACTAAGTCAAAGAATTCATTCGTTCGTAAGCATTTTTTGGAAATATCTCCTAATTGCAGCGATAACCAACTACACTCGGTCGCAAACTGGCAAATCTATCTATATAATGGTAGGCATGAGCGGTACAAGTTTGGAATCAATTCCATCTTTCTTAATTTTTTTATTCCTCTTGCAGTATTATTAGCTTGAGGTAGTGATTCTACATCAAACTTTTTCATGAGAAAATCTAATTCCATAGAGGTTTCGTTAAAATCCTCTTTATAAAATAGTTTTCGGCATACACTCACAAATTTGACATAACAACAGAATTTAAAGTAAATGTGTTTCGAACATCGTTGGAATTATCACGTCTTGAATTACTTTTCTCTTTAATCCACTGATATTTTTTCTCAACTTCCACTATGTCAATATTTTAAGGAGCAAGAGACCGTTTTCGAGAGAATACAAATACCGCAGATTTTATCGCAATGTATCCGGAACCTACAATATGTTTTTATCAGTTTACCGATGAGATATTTGATACTCAAGCAGAGAAACAACAAATTTCTGATTATAATTCACAAATAAGTGCCCAAAATAATAATAAAGCACTTAAGAGAAGAAACTGAAATAAAAATTTAAATAAATATACGAAAAAGGCTAAGAAAGCAATCCTTAGATACCAAGAAGATGCTGAAAAGATGAATACTAAAGAAGTTAGATATTACTCAATGGACCTGCAAAAAATGATGTTGATACTCAATATGCCAAAGATAAAGATTTTTTTTGAGTGGTCTCAAAGTTTTTAATGCGACATTTGCATCTATCCATGAAATGACTGACGTTAACAATAAATGTGTACTTTGCACAAATTATAAAGACTTATGTACAAGTACTTTGATATGAATTCTGGGCTATTAGATGTAGATGCGCTATTAGCATTATTCAAAAAACAAACAAAATTACAAGCAGAGTAATATGGTGCGATAACTGCACTAACCAAAATTAAAACTGGATTCTTTACACTTCTCTTATCAACCTCGCTAACTCAAATACTTTTAATATTGAGTTCGTAAATCTCAAGTATTTAACAGAAACGAACGAACGCTAGTCTATTCTCGTCTTTTGAATCCTCGTCTCTTACTGATCATGTGGCCAGAAATTCGAGCGTCGTCAACCATTTCAAAAGCCTAAAAAAGAAATTACAACTTTAAAAACATACCAAAGAATATTCTTTACTAGGTTTTAAAGTTGTCAATGTCCCACGCTAGGTTTATTAAGTTGTTTTTTAACTATTTTTTTGTCACGACTGCGTACTTGGAAGGTTGATGAAAATTAAAAATCAAATTTGAAATTTTTGCAGGAGTTAATACCTACTTACAAATGAAAAACGCACCTCTTTCTATAACGGCAACAAAATTTAATCATTTGCAATGCATGAAAAATGTATTACCATCACTAATTACGATATAGGTATATATATAATCATCACTTATTACGATACGTTGCTTAAAATGTAAGCTTAAATTCATTTATTTTAAAAAAGTATGTAACTACATAAAAACATTAGAAAGTTTAGAAGATTTTTTGCTCTTTTAATTTGGTTTTTTTTTTGTTTTCTAAAAGAGGTTTTTGAAAAATATGCATATTTGGTTTGAGTTTGATGATTGTTTTGTTATTATCATTATAAAACATTGTGAATTATTAATTTAAAATAAAAATATTTCAGTCAATTATTTTTTTACTTACAAGAAATAACTCCCAACATTAAAGTGGATTTTCAAGTTCTAGAATCAATATCTCCTAAGTGACTAAATCCCTATAAAACGTAAACATAACCACATCCTATTGTAACTAATAAAAAGGTAATGTACTAAAAACTATTTTACTACCAATAGTTAATCAAAATAAATAAAATCTTTTTTTTTTAACAGTTTTTTTCTTCTGGTGTAAAATTAGATTCTTAACACTTAGGAGGTATTGGTACTTCATCGACAAAGTGCTTTTCGATTTCGTATTTTACCTAATTCAACTAAGTCAAACTTAAAAAATCAATATAAGAATATAAAATATGAAAGCATATCCACAATATAAAATGAAATTTAATATTATAAATAATAAAAATGACAAGTATGTATAATATTTTTGAAAATTCAGTGAAGTATACACGAATAATAATTAATGTTTAAAAATAAACTGGGAAATAATCAGTTAACAGTACAGTTCAATAAATATTGAACTATAGTTTCATTTCATCTATTAAACATTGCAAGTATTCTATTGCATTGTTAAGTAAGAAACTCCATGTGTCTTCAACGCCTTAGGTGTGTTCTTTGAAAATATTCACTAACATAACTCTGACTATGTGATATAGTATTTTCCAGTCACAGTATCTTTTTATGACATTACATCGTCCCTCGCATGACTAACTCTCTTATCTCAGTTTTGACAGTTTCGAGAAACCACGCTTTTTCAGTTTGGTCATTTTAAATTTATTTTCTTTTTAAACTTTACGGACCTCATGGGAGGAAAATTAGGTACTCATATATGAAGTAAAGTTAGTACTATCGTTCTATATATTACATGTTTACATTACTGCATTATTTATACGTATTTTGATATTCCAAAACAGATAGGAGTCTTTGTGATAACTTTGTTTTTGAAAATTCGTTACCTTTCTGTCCACTTACGAGCTTGAGACGTAATCTAAATATGAAATTAAACACTAAAATGTAATCGTTTACTGTAGTTTTATAACGAAAGTAGACATAAAAAAACTCATACAACAAGTGGTATCAAATAACAAGTAAGTGTAACAATATTATTTTTACTTTGCGTACAGCACAATCAAATCTTGTACGGTAAAACCATCAGGTAACATCTATGTATGAAAATATACTTAATCACTAACAGACTAGTAGCTTTTTTTAAAAAAATAGTTTTAAAAAATCTTAGCTTATAACAGATAACTTACATTTCAACAAGGAAACACATAATGAGGTATATAAATAATTGTAGCAACATTATACTTAAGATAAAATCACGAAAACAAACATTTTAAAAATCTTAATACATTCTTAACTCTCTCGAAATATAAGATTATAAAACGTACTGACATTTATAAAAAAACTTAGAGTAATGAATATTTATCAAATCTTAGTGCCCGAGCCTCAGTCGCGAAACCCTAAACATTTTAAGAGTATCTAGGAAAAAGTAGCTTAACAATTCCTTAAAAAGCTAAAAAATTCTCACTTCGAGATCACTATAGGTAATTTAGTATCTTATAACAGTCTAAATGGTTTACTTTAAATTTTGAAAAAGAAACCAAGTGGCAATTTTATTGTCAAATGAAAATAACTAAACTTATAGTTAAAAATTAAATTATTCTCACTCTGAGATCACAATAAGTAATTGAGAATTATAAATCAGTCTCAATGCTTTTCAATTGTAATATAATAAATTTACCAAGTCTTTTGTGTTTAATGCGCTAATGAACTACGAGCATAAAAGTCTATGAATTCTGGCAACCTAATCACTGGCGTATCACCTGTAGTCAAAGACATCAAATCATTATACTTGTCTTGTGAAATCTTTGGTTGTGTCATATTGAGTGCTGAAATTTCATGTTCCATTGCTAAATAACTTTGACGCTTTAGTGCCAAAAAACGATAAGACACAGCTGTGTGGTCTGTTTTAAAAAATATTTTGTCACTACTTGTCTTCTGGAAAGCAAGTTCGGCCATATTCCTCCAATCAACAGCTTCACCTTCATTATCTTTTCGGATAAAAAGTATGCGCAAATTTGAAATTCATGAAATTGGAGTAGTTCAAAGCCACTACCTTGTAAGGCTGTCGTCGTCGTGCTAATTTAATAATAGGGATCAACTGCGAGGGTATGAAAATGTTGCCACATTTTTTATACGAGTAGCATAACCTATGGCGCTGTGGGCAGAGTCACCCTCATTTTGACCATGACAAGGAGCGGTGATGCTGTGCGTGATGAAATTTGCACAAATATAAACTCTCTGCTCATACACAATTTTTAACTCTCCGATAATTAGTTTAGATTTTTCTTGCTGGGGTAACGGTAAGTGTTTTTTCCGTTTATTTCCAAAACGACAACATACACAATTTTTTTATTCGGCGCACATTTACAGCACATCGAGCACTAATTACTTGTCCCACTCATATCAGTCTAGGTGCTAGTTTCTTGCTGTGGTAACACACACAAGTCACACACATATTGATTATCATTAAAAATCCTAAATGAGTTACGACATTTAGTCATATTTTTTTCGAGTTATTATTTAGATACGTTAGCTACAGAAATGTCAATAAGTCGCGAACCAATGGTCGTACAATTACGTGAGTTAGAGACAATCGTAGATGACAAATTCAGGATAATATTGGTAGTCCTAACTGAAATCGCCGAATTAATGAGTTAGGACAGTTAGTAATGCGAGGGACGACATGTTGACTTTGGTTTTACCTATTCTTTCTGTTGTGAATTTGTATGGTATTTGGTCTAATAGTTTACAATTATGTAAGACATCTATCATACCAGCATTACTATAAACATTATTTTTTCTAAAGTTCAATTCCAAGCACTAGGTAATCCATCGACTTGTTTACTTTGCAATATTTGTCCACAAATAAAATCTCTACTTTTCAAATACATAACACAAATGAGAAACTTTATAGAGAACTGAAATAGCTTTGACAGCCGCACTCTGAGACATCAAATTAAATTTTATCTATCATTAAGTCAAAATTTTGTTTAGAAAATGTCAACTTAATGTCTATAATAATGAGTAATTAAAATTTGCAGTCTCTAGAAACTATTTAATAGGCCTAATATTGTGGCCTAATACCAATATTGTGATAATTTATAATAAATAAGTAAAATCTTGAAAAGGTTACAAATTTTAACAGGTTTTTATCATAATCTAAGTAGTAAAGTTAAAAGTGATTATGAAATATATCATGTTTTAAAAACCAATTTTTAACACTAAATCAAAACAAGAATACTTAAAACAACTTACTATTGCTAGTTTACATTGGATATAATTAATAAAGCAGTATTTAAAATAAAACTTGTATAAAATCTACTGAATACTATAGTAGAAAACCTGTTATAATGCTTTCACTTGTAAGAAACTAAAAATACATGAAAATCAATTTATCAATTGAGAGCAGTCATGTGTTATTATGAAGACAATATGATCACAATACATATTCTCAACATTTACTTTGCTATCTGCAACCTCAAGGCCAACACAGAATATCTATCAGCTAACCACTGTCAGAACCAAGGTTAAATCAATCATATGTTCACAAATGCAAAAAGAAAATTAACTACTGCTACTCCAGTTTTCATACCTATGCACAAAGATGGATTGCAATTTAACAATAAAACCCCCTACCATTCCCGTATTGCACGCTTATTTAGTATGACGCGAATACAGGAAATCACACCATGTGTATTCAAGTCAAAAAAAACATGACTCCGACAAAGGTCTCCGAGCGTGAGAATATTTTTTTTTCATGTAGCACAGGATTCACATGCATTCGTGCTTACAAAAAAAAGGCTGTTCAATTATCCACGGTTAGTGGCGAAATTTTACGACCTTTTAAAAAAATCCCCAGGTTTTGCTGTTGACCTATATTACCTAGGAATAGTTGTATGCGCAGAAACGCATTGCCAGTTGAATAGCTCTATCTGGGATTTTGAAAGGATATGGTAAAAACAAAAAGTGGAATGAGAAACTAATTACGAACTACATATAGCTACTATGTGATTATATTGAAACCTACCTGACCAGGTATTATTTTGATAACGATTTCATTAGCTCTTCAACAAGCACATTTGTTTATAAAACATAATATTGCAATGTGGTTAATTTATAACCAGCGTTTCAAACTAAGTTCTTTCAGACCAACACCGTGGTCCGTGGTCGGCCATCCATCAACCATAACGAACAGAGGGAAGTATGACAGTTGCCATTTAAAAAAATAAAATAAGTACTCTTTTTTAGTACAAATTTGTGCAAACTTTTCAAGTGTTTTTTTTTAATATTTACGTCATATCTCAACTATTAAAATTAAAAAAATATTGTTAGTCTTCAAAAACTAAAATAAATACGATATAACGAGAGATCTTCAGTTTTAACCGTAGAAATAGGAATAAACATAGATGTAAGACATCGTTCTAGAGCAAATTCAGTTACATAAATGCTGTTGCAACCAACATAAAGGTATTTAAGCAAAATCCTTGTCTCTTTTTAATAATTAATGTTGATATTACGTAGGTATGTCGAAAAAAGTAACGATATTTTTGTGTATGCTAATTTTTGCGTTTTAAAAAGACGTCTTGACAGACCTCACGCATGCCTTGCACGCCGTAATTGTTTTATATTTTTTAAAGATAGAGTTTAGTTTAGAGGTGTTTTAGAGAGAGAGAGAGATTTAGAGATTGATTAGGATGACATAGATAATTGTCAATATTTTATTATCGGTTCCCAGAAAAGAAGATGACAAAATATAAATTATGGATACCATTGGCATTGAAAATATCAGTTACTTTAAAGTAAACAAAGCGGTTTGAATGTAATCTGATCATGCATTTTTTTGTAATAATAATGAATTTTGTAATAAATGCAAATAGGTAGTTAACTTATAAAATTATTTGCAAACTACAATGTGACATATTCGTTGGTAAAAAGCAATTTTTTGGAACGAAGATCCTTAACACGCGTTGTGAAAGGGGGCTAGGCGGAAAAACTACTGTTGTCACGACACTTTTTGCTATAGTAAGCCATTGTAAGCTGTGCGGCGTGGGATGTTTCTCTGTCCGTCTCTCTCTGTATAAGAGAGATATAGATATATAGAAAGAGAGAGAGAGAACTTCATTCTATCCGGGTGTCTCTTGAGTCTTGACACCTCTCAACTCTCTTTTTTTCATGTCTTGGTCCGGGGTCCTTTGTAGAATAGACCATGTCTTCCTGCCAGGCAGCTCGTACAAGGCGAGCATAGGCTTATCATCACTGACACCGTGACATCTGACTAGGCGGTAGAGTTTCGTAACGACTCTCCAGGATTGTTACTACCGTCTTAACTATTACTGCCGTCATAACGTCAGTGCTTGCCGTTGATGTGTTTCGGTTTGAAGATAAGGTAGCCGATAATAACCCGGCCCCAGGTTTGCAACGGGCCTTTGGTGTCTCTAGGCGAATTTCTTACAATCAGGAAATCCGTCTTCTTGCTTGTCTTTCAATATTATAAAAAAATATCACTTTTAACCAGCAAAAACTAACTTCATTTTTCATAGTATTTGTTTTTAGTAAGCTTTTATCAAGGTTTTTATCTGGTAATTTATTACAAAAAGGTATAAGGTACATAAAGGTAACGGTAAGGTACATTTGCCACAAAATTATTTTAACGTGGACATATACATGCACGGCAAGATTGATTTTGTTCATTGCGTTAACGGAGTGTTCTTTTTGGGCCGGGACGCATCGCATTGCAAAGCACACTGATGCGGGCCTGACCGCATCGCATCGGCGAATTTTTGTTATTCAGTACTTGAGTAGATTAAACAAACGGAGAGGCTCCATTCGACGTTGAAATCGTCATTTTCAAGTATAGAAAGTGGCGTCTCTAGAAGTTATCATACGAAACTTGAGCGTTAAAATGCCATGAGTGCGGCACTATTCTTAAACACTATTAAGTATATTATATCATGTTCTTTAGTCACTGTAGGCTGCATCGGGGAATGCACGCGGGGTGCTCAGCGGAAATTCACAATGCACCCAGGCACAGTGGGTGTTGCTCCATACAAAATGTATGCAAGCGATCTAGGTAGATTATTGCGATGCAATGCGCCTCGTTCCAGCCTGCCCGAATGGGCGCTATCCTTAATACCTACTACAATAAAGATAATATAAACTTTTTCTACGTGGGGAACTTTAATAGGTGCTTAGTTTCCAGGGGGGCTAGAATGAACCACCGTCGTCTTGAAACGAACGTTCGTTTCGGGCCGCTTATAAATGTCAAACTCAAAAAGCGTAGAACGTTCGTGCCAAACAAAACGTGACGTCGGCGATAGACGTTAGTTGTCTGACAATAATTGACAAATAACAAATTTGATATTGATATGTTTTAAGTCGTGTCGTCATAGACAAAATTTTGTTTTTTCATACAAATTCGGTCATTACCCTTCGTTTACACGATATCGCTTCAAGTTATGATTGTTCTAGCTTTATAAAAAACGATAACGTTTTGAAACGAAACGCATCGTCCAAGCAAAACGATGCGATCGCACCGAGACGAAAGTGCACATTCTAACCCCCCAGGACCGTTCATAGGTTCCTGAACCATAGACATAGTTTAACTATGTCTATGATCATGGTCTATTATCATATATGTATATATACAATTTTGATCTTACATACATTTAAAAAATTACATGCCTGAGTTGCTGAACAGAGACAGCGGAAAAAATTCAAAACATTTTTCTAATTACCTGACCACATTGCGGTCTGTGATACCCCTAAGAATCACAATTGTCTATTTTCATTTAAAAGATTGGCGGGTTAAAGGGAAAGGAGGTTTTACTGATTTTTTTTCAAAAACAAAAAAAAGTTGTCATCTATAGTCACTTAAATGTCATTACAATCAAAGACTACAATACTCTAATTACAATTTTCATTTTATAAAATCAAACTTCAGCTTTCGTGTAAATCCAGAAAATTTTATTTGGAAGTGAGTATTTTAATTGTTTTATGATAGGACACGTTGCTTTGTGTAAAAATTACAAACTCAGTAATAAAGTTTTCGGTAGTACTTAAGTACACTATACAAACATATCTATATTATTTTTAAATATCACTGTATCTACACTACTTCAAACTAGTTATTACATACGTAGTATTTCTAAGTAGTCTGTGGTTATTACGCGAGACTTCGTTGATTAACAGTTTTGTATTTTAGAGGTAGTTTTGGCGCCATCGTGAATGAAGATGGTCGTATTTTTTCATAATTATTGAATTTTGTGTTTATACTGAGTGAAATTAGTTAATTTAGGTGGGAATTAGTTTAGTTTTGTTTAGTGAACGTGCACAAATAAAATAATAATGAAGAAATTAGTGTATCGTGAATTTCCTCGTTGCCGCCAAATCTCCCAAAGTGAGCTTGTGTAAAATACCACCGCTTTACTCAAGAGCCTGACATGACTTAGACCTATGACTTACGACTTTTGACCTAAAATGACTTATGACTACTAAAAAGAATTTATTTATATACGGAAGACATGGCAGCATATCCGAAAGGTCTTAGCCGGCCCCAGAAAGGGGCAAAATAACCTAAAAAAAAAAGTTTTGTATTTTCGGGTTGTTGCTTGTTACGTTTTCAAAATACATATGTAAAGAAAATGCAAATTTAAATATTTGTATTTTTGTTCTAAGGTAAATTTAAATAATTGAATTTTTGATGTATTTTGTTTTCAGGACTCTTCGCGAGTGAATTGAAGGAGAAATCAAGTGAAAAGTGGGTCTTGTTGGGACACTTGCGTCTTTTTTTCATATTTCTTTACACACCACATACGAAGTTATGAGCAACTTACCATAACGAGCGATGAACATTTCAAGAATTTTCAATTCCTTATTCAACAGAAGTACCTAAATAAACTTCTGTTTAACAATAAAAATATGTTTAAAAAGGTGTGTACTTATTGCGTTTCTTAAATTTCATTTTTGATTCTTAGCTTAAGTGGTACCTAGTGATAAAGAGTAAATATACCTACCGAATATCACCAACATACCATAACTGCCGATATTTTGGCAAATAATGCATCAAGTGAGTATATTTTTAACATGTAGGTTGATTTTACATACTAGAACAGGACGTGATGCTTTTTGTATAGTAAGACTACTAATAATGACACGACTACGGCTTCAGGCGGTATGAGAGTTGAGACAACCGTGGCATAGACACTATGGATATTATAGTTGCATCACTGTCTGTGGTTGGAGTGTTAACGTTTAAGTCTACCGGCTACACTACCCTCTGGACCGGAAGAGAGTTCAAACACTTATTATGATGGCAGGAATAAGTAAGGTGGTGAATCTTTAGTTAGTTAGTTAGGCAAGTTGCCGCACAGCACTATCACCAATGATCTTGTTGATGATAGTCTATTAATAACCTAATTTTATTTTCTTCACAAAAAACACATGCACAAAGAGTTTAGACCAACACGGGGACATTAAATTTAAACTAGTGCTTATGTTTTATATGTCACTAGCTGTTACCCGCGGCTTCGCCGCGTAGTCTACTAATTTAATATTTAGGTCTCCAACACTGCTCGTCAAAATTTTAAAATAAAATGTCTATATCGCTGTCCAAAGTTTCATCAATTTTTTTTAAAAATGTTAAAATCAATTTAGCAATATTGCCGTCAAAACTGAACATACACTTTCTCTTTTCTAATTTCACCTCAGATAAATAGTAGGAATACGTTATTGTCTCCACAGTTTTATCTGCACTTCGGCAAATCCTGTGAAATTAAACTGTATAGCCAGTTATGGAAACCTCTAACAGAGTATTTTTCGAAACTTAGAAATATACATATCGTCTCTGAGGTCTAACCGTGCGTCTTCGGAATGACTTCTTGAGATCTTGGGTTCGGTCAACAAAAAAAAACAAATAGAAATTGTGAAGTTCAATTTTCTACAAAAAGTAATATTGCCACTTGCCCGGGATTGAATAAGTGCCCGGTTGGCTAGAGAATTGTCATCTACCTGGACTTATTGGACTTAAAATGTCTTCGGCTAGTCGTGTGCGCTCTGGTTGTACAGTTAGGCCGAACTAACCCTTCGGAGATATCTTCAGAAACTAACAGTTAAAAATTGTAGCAACAAAATTAAACTCTTCAACATTTTAATATTAGTATGAACAGATTCTGTGATAAATTTGACCTTGCACAGAAAAATGTCCTGGCATAATGATGTGTCTACCTACTCTAAACGAAGTCATTTGAAAACAATTATTGCTCTTGCACATATTGCTTAAAAATCTTCTAGATTCATCAGAATTTCACAATAAAAGAGACTTTAGCGGCTCAGCTGGCTCACCAAGCAAAGTAATAATACCTTACCATTATCACAACCCTGCGTTTCATCTTTGAATTTTAAGGTATCACAATGCTGATATTTTTAATCATTTTTCCAATTAAAATCAAAGTAGTATTTTTATACTGTAACGCGTGGTCATAATAGAATCCTGATAAGAATCCATATAGAATCCTGCATTAATAAAAACATTCCTATTAAACCTTCTGAAAATGATTCTACTTTGAGCTTGACGCTGAGGGCTAGCTGATCTTCTCCCTTGCGTCTGTGTAATATCTCTAAATCCCTCAAAGATACTTAACGGTCAGCCTACTCCGCAAGTCTGTTGAGTCTGTGTATGGAGTGACCATTTTCAAATGCTAGCAAGTGATCATAATCCACAAAAACACTATTCTTGCTAGCATTTTTTAAAAGTTTCCCTCGTTTTTACCCAGGATTTTATCATCAGATCCTGACCTAGTGACCATGAAACCACCTCTGAAATACACCCTTTCAAACGAAAAAACGATTTTCCATACGAACATTCATCACCTCTTTTTACCCATTTTCCCTCATTTCTTACTAACAAAAAGTAGCCTATGTTCTTTTGTTCATCATGAAGTGTTTAAAGACAAAAAAATGATTTCGGCACTTAAGGTCTTATTACCGGAATGCACACTCAGTTCATTAAGTCTATTTCCCTGAATGTCCACTGCTCTGAATGTTCACTGTCCTAAATGTCCACTTCCCTGAACGTCTTTTTCCCTGGACGTCCATTCCCTAAATGTCCATTTCTCTGAATGTCCGCTTCTCTGAATGTCCACTTCTTTGAATGTCCTTATTTGAGCCACATGAAAACCTTCTCTTCAGCATATCCAAATGTACCTGTGATTGAATCAATGAAGATAATGATTTTGCTACGATATGCTTCCGCTTAGTTGCAACCTCTTTCTGTACTACCTACCCGGTACCTCGAAAAAAATATTTGTTAAATCTTCCGATGATAAGGAAATGATCCTGAGTGAAGAAGATCATGTTTTTTTTACTTTGTAAGAAACCCTTTAAAAATAATAATTAAAAACGGTTCAACTTTGTAAGAAACCCTTTTAAAAAAAAAATTAAAAACTGTTTTTGGAACTAGACATTCGGGAAAATAGACTTTGAGGGAATGGACATTTAGGGAAATAGACGTAATGAACCGAGTGGACATTCCGGCAATAAGACCTAGGCTACTTTTTATAGCAAAAAATGGGGGAGAATGGGTAAAAAGAGGGGATGACTATTCATATGTATATTCGTCATTTTTAAGCTGTAACAGTGAATTTTTTTGGTTTCGCTATGTTCTTTCGTTTATCATAAAGTGTCTAAATACAAAGTTTCACTGTTACAGCTTTAAAAATGACGAATTTCCATATGAACATTCACCCCCTCTTTTTACCCATTCTCCCCTATTTTTTGCAATAAAAAGTAGCTTATGTTGTTCCTTAGGGTCTATTTTATTTTTGTACTAAATTTCATCAAAATCAGTTCACTGGTTTAGGCGTGAAAGAGTAACAGACCGAAAGACAGACAGAGTTACTTTCGCATTTATAATATTAGTAGGGATTTTTAACCAATTTTGCTATGATTATGATATTAATATATTATGATATTAATATTTACTATTTTACTGTGTATCATAATTTCTTTGTGTGTTTTTCGTTAATGATAAACTGAAGTACGTGGTTCATTGCTATGGACTTATGGTAAAAATTACTGTTAAACATTTTTCCTACGCAATTTGTGCCACCCCCGTTAACCCCCATAGGGGTTGATTTAAAAAAAAAACGCTTAGATATGTATCTCATAATTTGTATTGCAGAGTATTATTTCAGTGTCACGCAAAATATTTCAATAGAATTAAATTTTCCAGACAAACTTAGCCACCCCTTTAACCCCCAATGGGGGTGAATTTCGAAAAACCCTGAAATATTTGTTTCATCATTTGTACTAAAAAGCATTAATTCAAAGTTTCATGCAAAAATGTGCAATAAAAATATTTTTCTCATACGAACTTTGCCACCCCCTTTAACCTCTAATGGGGGTGTATTCGAAAAACCATGAAATACGTGTTTCATCATTTGTACTAAAAAGCGTTAATTCAAAGTTTCATGCCAAAATGTGCAATTAAAATATTTTTCTCATACAAACTTTGCCACCCCTTTTAACCCTTTTAGGGGTTGAATTTCCAAAAAGTAATATGCCTATGTCCTTCTCATGAATGCAAACTATCCACATACAAAATTTCAGCAAAATCGGTTTGGTGGTTTAGGCGTGAAAAGTTAACAGACAGACAGACAGTTACTTTCGCATTTATAATATTAGTGTGGATATTATGTACTCGTACCATTATTTTCATTGTTATTATAAAAATAAATAAAAGGCTGGTACGACAAGCGCTAGTTCAAGCTTATGCTAATACTATAAAAATGCAACAATTCTGAATATATAACATTAATAGTAATAATCAAGCTGGAAACTGTACGACATTAAATATGCTTAGAGACTAATTATAAGTTTTAATTTTAAGGTCAATATTAACGCACGATGATCGTGAAGTCTGGCACCCGATACACTCTGCCTACAACAGTGGCGTGAAGATAATTGTACAAGTTCAAAATTACACGAATTGATCCAACCCCAAAGTTACAATATTATTTTGCTAATTTCGTTGGTAGTAGCAAAGACACTGGCATTAGTCACAGAAATAAACATCATACACACCAAAAACACGAATATTTATGTGTTTATTATGGTCGAAATCAAACATCGTAATTCGTCAACGTGGTGGTGGTTATTACGCGTATATGTAATATATAATCTAATAATATACCTGAGCTATGTAAACCTCTTCTTATGTTAACCAGCTGAGCCAGTTGCAAAATGAAATATTTATTTTGCTCCAAATTTAATACATAAACTACGTATCACGTAGTTTTTCTGCGATGAAATACTAAACTACAAAACTGATTTTAATCCAATTTGCACACCGTGTTCAGTTTGATCCTACTTGAAAGACAGGATGGCATATATCTCAATTTATCGTCAAAAAATTACACAGCAGCTAGTGATTGATATGTCCTAACAGACGCTTAATCTTTTTCAGGTGAAATTCTTTTGAAGTTTAAGCTGCAAGTCACAGATAAGTGTACAGTAATAAAATAAACTTAAAAAAGTTAATTAAAATTTTCCTGATCTACGAAGATGCAAAAATACGGTACGAGTATGAGTTCACGTACCTAATATGTTAGTTTATGTTGTAAAGTAAAAAAATATTTTCGGAAGTGAATTGGTATGTCGATTTTAAATCCAAGCCTCCATCCCTATAACAGGAAGAATATAAAAAAGTTTAATCAAGTTCCCGAGGAAATTTTGTCGCCGCTTCTTCTCCTAGCCAAGGTGTGGCGGCAGTTCAAATGTATAATATATAGATAGAATGTACCTAGTTGCAAGGGTTTTCATTTTGCCGTATCTTCTCCTGACAGGCTAGATTTGGTTTATGCTTGATAGAGCAAGTAATACTATTTTTTAAATTAAATAAATCATAAAAATATCCGCTTTTGTAAAAAAAATGCGTTATAACATAATCCATATGTTACTTAAATATTTTTCATTTCACTTTAGTGAGTGATTATTTGTAAGCAATATTAATTATTAATATAAGCTGCACGTTCTATCCTGAGGAAGTTTTTTTTTTATATTTTATATAGATACGATACTATAGATATACTTCTGGTATGGTCTATGTAAAATAATGTTTTATTGTTTTCCTTAATCCGAAACAAATTAAAGAGTAAGCTAGCAGGAATATCTATGACAAATTCTAGCTGTGTACAAAAATATAAAGAAAATTTTAGTTTTCCCGCAGTTTTATTAAGTCAGGATTTAAATTTAGTTCAAGTTGACAGATTTTCCTAATAGCTACTCTAAAAACAAAGTGTGGTATTTAAAGCAATCTGAGAATTTAAATTCCCGCGCTTATAAAGGCTTACATCACGAAGCCGCAACGGCGCTAGAGTATACTTGTATAAAGCCGTGGTTGCATTTTTTAAAAAGAGAGATACGCTTCTTCTCTTGTTAAAGAGTATTTATATTCCTTGTCTATGATAGCAATAAGAAAACAACAAAATATTAAAGCCAAAAATTCGTTATTAAATCATATATTAAAAAAATTCTACATAAATCATATTCATATTTATTTCCCATATAACTAGGTTCTGCGATAGCTTTAATCTGTGTCTGTAATTTTTAAATACTTTGTCGCATCTGGTAAATGTGGGATGAATATAACAAGTAAATTCTTACAATAAATAATAAGTCGGGAATCAGGTTTGTACACAAATTCAATGAAGGTAATTAATTCTTCAACCGACTTTGTTTTGTATTAAAATCTTGCTTTCTTTGTGTGTCCGTCAGCCATATT
>NJDD01001322.1:5608-33594 GCA_002245505.1 Calephelis nemesis
GCCGTATTGACAGTGTCATGTTCCAGTCAGGACAGTAGGGAAGCTGGTAGAATAGCACAGCAGACCAAACGTCCCGATAACCAGTCAGTGACGTACCTACCCGTGTCATTTGTGGTGTCTGCAGGTCACGAATGTCTCTTACTACCAAAAGAGCTGTGTGTTTGTTAGCTGTCATATCACATAAAACACAGCAGGTGTAATAATACATAGGTATTAATTAAATTTGTATCAGTACCCATACTTTTTTAAAAACCTTAGGTTAAATATATGATAATTGATAAGTTCACCTTTATTTAATTTAGCACAATTATTATTTCAGAATTGTACAAACTAATTTTGTCTTGTGGTTTCTATCTTCTTACGTGGTTTGTGATTTTGACCTTTTATAGTTTTATTGGAATCTATTTCTTAGTAGAAAAAGTAAGCATGTAAAAACAAAATACAGATGTCGCTAAAGGCATGAATATGAAACTTACAAGGCACGAAAGTTGGTAAAAAGTAAGTAATTTTTATTAGATGAAGGAAGTAATATTTCTCTTTCGGTAAGCGTGGGTTACTAACAACAGAAAATCGTATAAAAATTCGAATCAAAGTTTTTCAGATGATTCCAGTTATATGGCATATGTTAACCTCGTGTAATTGCGATGACAGACATAACAAACGAAAATTTAAACATGACGAAGTAAAGGAAAAAAAAAGAAATTCGTTCGCTTTCGTTTGGTTAATCAGACTCCGCCTTAAGGACCGCTTAAGTATTGAAGGATTGCGGAATGTTGTCCCATTTCCGCTAACATCTAAGGTTAAAATACACTCAACGGCTGATGGTCGGGATAAATGTTCGGTCACGCAATATAGTATAATGATAGATGCGACCGCTCTCTCGTCGGCCGCGCTTTGAGATCTTTTGCAAAAAGTTAATGATACTTTTATGATTATTGGACGTTGTCCTTCTGAGCTATTTCGGTAAAAGCTATCTTCAGCGCTCTGCAGCACCATAGAAACATAGCCATGGCCTTTGGGTGGTAGTCTGTGGCAAGCGAATATTTAAGTCACCTCTAAATAGATGGTAGCGACGATTCTATCGCAAGTTTAAACGTTTTCGTGTCCTGAAATTCTTGAAATCCTTTAAATCCTGCAAACATAATAATATGTAGACAGTGTCAGTTGAACAATTGCCATCATATAAGCAAATTGTTAACTAACTGACACAGCGTTGGGTGTTTTGGCGCCACCGAGAGAAAAGATGGTGGAAGTTTTTTTTATAATTATTGAATTTCGTGTTCATATTAAGTGAAGTTAGTCAATTGTAGTGGCAAATTTGTTCAATTTTGTTCTGTGAAACTGCACAAATGAAATAATCATAAAGAAATTAGCGTATCGTGTATTTCCTCGTGCCGCCTAATCTCACTATATGAGCTTGAGTGATGAGGCTACCGCTTTACCCAAGAGCCTGACATGGCTTACTGACGACTTATGACTGATGACTAATTATAATTGATTAAAATTGATATAAAATTTGATGCGAATTTCTACTTCACTAATGGCAAATTACTAACGTGAAGGTCAAAACCTAAAGAAAGAAAAGACACAGCGTTACAGGTTTTTTTTCTTTTACTTATCTAGACGAACGAGAGTCTCTGCGTTCAGTTTGTAAACTAACGAGATAATATTACTTGCGTCGAACTTGCGTTCACACGGGTGTACCTGTACGTATATTTATTTCTGTACAATAATGTTTACGCTCGTTTACGTAACGCATATTTCGACTCATCGATTCGAAAGTGCGAACTCTTCATTTAAAAGGTACACGCATCCCTGACTCACTTTTTCTTGTACTTTTAATGTCGGTGCCGGTGACCTGGACAGCAACACGTTGCAAGTAGTGGGGAAGCTGACAACAATCTATATATTAATACGTGATGCCACAATTTTGGACCCCTTTATACGAAAATTGTGCGGACGGAGGAGCATACAATTTGACACACTTACAGTTTATGAGTAGGAGAAGTCCAGAACGCGAATATTTTTCTATAATAATGCTTTAAAGTACATTAAATCAATAAATAAAACATTAACCACACTAACATGCATTTGACACACACAAACAAATATATTGATGATAACGATAAAAGATCACAGATGGCGCATTATAAAGTTTAGAAATAAAGTACCTAGTTGGTCTTGAGAAATGAAAATGGCGTTCTTATTAACAAGATATTAAAATTTATTATGGTCGAATTTCGACCAATGGGCGACCACTAGAAACAATAAATATTTTGTAGCGCACCATATTTATATACTTTTTTCTTTTCAGTTACACGAAGTAACAGCATCTGTGAAACCATTGTAAGTACATACCTCAAGTACAGTACGATTCACGAAAGTTGACCACAAATGGCGGCCGTCTGCGCATGTACACTCACTCAGTCTTGACGCATTGCGTCCCCCCCGCACACCGCACCTCCAAAGGGACCTAAAATATGACTTCTGCGCAGTGGTCAACTCTCGTGAATCGTACTGTATAAAACATTTACATTTTAGTTACTAATCTTTTACACAAGAAAAGACTAAGGTGACAGTTGGACAGGTCAAGTAAATGAAATGAAAATGTTACGCCCGCGTTTTCGTTCTCTCGGCATTAATTATGGCTTCGGCTATATTCGTCAAGCTTCTGAAATCCGAATGTATTATAAACATAATTAATCATTTTGTTTGGGTATATATAATCATTTTGTAAATTTGGATTGGGTCAGCCAATTTAAAAATAAAATATAAAGTGTAAAAAGAGTAAAAAGTGTAAAGCCGAAGCGCATAATTTAAATAGTAGTATTGTAATTTTAAGGAAAGAAGTTTCAGAGTCTGCTGCTTGATTTTATTTAAACTTTGCTTAGATTCAAAGTTAGACATTAAATAGACTATAGATATTCAGAAAGTAAAAAATAATGTTTATGGATTGAAAAAATCCATTTATGTATAGGTAGAATAATTTTTTTTCCAAAAAAATTCTATAGGTGATCCAAATTAGTTTCTTTAACAAATATTCCGACACAGCGAAGTTGTGTAAACATTATATTATAAAAATCTTATAGACAATGTTGTTTATAGTAAAAAACATTATTCATATTTTTAAATGAAGAAACACTTATACTATTTTACGTATCACTTATACTTTATTATTTTATAAATAGCCTACCGGTTTCGCTTTTTACAGCATCATCAGGGCTAGAACTTAAATTACTGAACAATATTTCGGAATAAAAAACATAAATTCAATTCATAGTGGGTAGATACAAAAAAAACTTAAATGTGTTATACAATGGGGTTGCAAGCTATTGATTTTTTCCCCACTGAATCGGGAAATTAATCGAATTTGAGAAAACAATAATAAATAACATGTTAATTACCTCCATTAATTAATTACTAAATTAAATTTGCTATTTATACATATGTAAAACTTAATTATTTATGCTTAAGTCAGTTGAATAAAAGAAAAATAAAAGAAAAAATAATAAATGTCCATGTCAAAATTAAAAAAGTAATATTAAATTAAATGTAAATGTCAGACCAAAAAAATAAAAAATAAGTAATTAATTACTAAAAGTAAAATTATTTAAATTAAAATTATATAATTACACAGGAAAAATATCCAACATGAAAATAAATTAAAATAAATATTAAAGGATATGTCAATACAAAATAAGCAGTAAGCAGTTTTCTGCGCAAGTAAAAGTAAATTCCAAACTGAAGACATTACGAGGGCAAAAGAAAAGCACTTTCCACGATCAGATTATTCGGGTTTTATCGATGTTTGTGACAAGAGTCACCGAAATCGGCGTGTTTGTATGAATAGAGTATTGAATGTGAAGGAAGCAAGGCAGGTCTGCATGGACTTTTGGTAAGCGATACTTCACGCCAACCCTATAGATGACTTGGCGTGGAGATATGTATGTGTGTATGTATGTACGTTATTAAGGACAAACAAAACAGACACATGCGCCTTACAAACTACTTGGTAAGCTATTTAGTTAGCTATGTTGTTCTAATACTGAACTGAAGTAAAACCTTCCGAGTAGCTAATCTCCGGGCATTGCCCTATTTTATTGACTGCTGCTTGTAAGAATTAGTTCTGTTATATCTACGGAACAGAAACTATTTAGAATATCTGAAAATAAATTTAACAAATACAAAAATTAAATCGCCTAAGATCTCAGCTATTATTTATAATCTTTAACGATAAGTGTAATACAAAGTAATTATAACGTGTCTGGAAACTGCGAGCGGCGGATATTTGCCGACGTTTTTCCGCCCGACACGCACACGTCACACTCTACTTCCTCCAGTTGAGTATCTACTATCTACCATATCACTTATTGCAATTTGTTAACATCACATATTTGTGTCTTCTACTCAAACAATTATTTTAAAAAGTTAAGTTAAATTTTACAATAATCCTCTCGTTATAAAAATAGAGTAAGCCCACAATTAGAGTTAACAATCATCCCGCTATATTTAATAGACCTTTAATGAGACATCTTGCTCAGGGTGTATGTGGGACGCTAATACGTACCATTGTATACTTAAAATATTAATACATTCAAATTAAAGTACTAAAAAGTGCCGAAACTCGGGAAATATTGGAAAAGTTAAAACATTGGAAAGGTAAAAATAGTGTTTTTAGCAAAATGTAAATTACATTATAGTCTTTAATTATTTTTTCAGTAAATACTAACTGTTATTATATAATTAACCTTTAATTTTAATTAACCGACTTCAAAAAGGAGGAGTTTGTATGCTTGCTTATGTTTTTTATGTAAGTTAATCGATTTCGCCGTCATTTGTGCAACGATTTTAAACATTATTTTTTGATTAGAAAGTATGTACTTTAGAGGTGGTCTCATTACCACTAAATTTAGATGTGATGATGGAAAATGTAAAGGTAAATGTCAACACAATGAATGTGCATAAACAGTCAACAATACAAGAATGATATACACAAATAAGTAAAGCATATTATTGACTTCAATGCCAAAATAAATTTTAACTTTTGCATAAAAAGTATGCAAAAGTTAAATGAAAATTACTTCTTAGACTAGATCTTAATTCATACGAATACGATACATTCGATAGTGTGTTTACTTGTAAGTCCTTGTATTACATCGTAGCGGAACGATTTATTATGGTATAATGTTTGTAAGCGAAGATAGTGAGAAAGCCAAGTAGTTACATAGACTACTTTTTATCCCGGTAACTAGAGGAATCCACAAGGGGAAAAGCTTTTATACGCGAGCGGAACTGCGAGCAACATCTAGTGCAGACAATCCCATGGGAGATATGATAAAAAGCGGTATATCTGATAAGACGAGACTTATCGAAAATTGTTAAGAGAAACGAAAAAAACTTAAAGCTACATAAATACGAGTAGGTACCTAATATGTTTTTTACATACGAGTAATATTTGAAAATAAACCAATAGATACACGTTTGATGTTAATAATTATATTATGTGTGTGATAAATATGCGAGACTTCCCAAGATTATACTAACTGGAATAAGTCATGACAGGAAATGACGTTTAGCTATTGGAGAAGATGAAGAGGGACACAAGCCCAAGCCAACCGTCACAGGACTCTAGCGCCTGATCAGGGTCACGTTGTTTACTGACAAGTAAATCTGTGCTGCCTGTTGCCTGCAGATTGGTCTATTTTTTGCAAAGGTCGCAAGGACTAGTATGTTGATTTTTTGTACAGGCACTGAAAGCACTTACTCTTATCCTAAAAACGAAGCGTTCCTAGGAAAGCTATTTGAGTGCTAAAATGAAAAGGTGTTGAAATCTAGTGAGTAGTGTTACTGGGCGAGCACAGCCGCTAATAGACCCCGCTTGTAAAAACTCGTGCAGTTGAATGTATCACAAATGTCGATGATCTGCACTGCAGCAGGTAATTGTCTCAACGAAACGGTGTACTTGCCTCCTAATTAGCTAATTACGAATAATTGTTGTGTTGCAGCAACAACAAAGAACACATACTTGCAGCTATTCAGCTGCTGATGGAATCTTAAAATTGCAGGAGTCAGGAGTATTGTTGCCTCAGACATACACGTTCTAGAATTTTGATGATGCTATTATTATTTCAGCGTCAAAGATAATAAAAGCTGCTTAGTACGAGTCTGACTCGCCCATAAAGGGTTCCGTAGTGGCAAGTAACAAAGTATACACGTTCTTTCAGTTCATACCTATAGAATGGTTGCGGTTTAAAAAAACTAATTAATTTTCGGAGGAAGTTTACATAGTATTGTACATCACATATTTTTCTTAATTTTATCGTTTTCTTATTTAATAATTAATAACTACTTTTATCGTTACAGTGGGGGAAATTTATAAATTTTACCACTTTAGTTTCTCTCTCGCAAACTGTTATTTTAGAAAAAAAAGTTGAAATCGTAGCATCGAAATAAATCAAGAAGTTTACCGCCGGATCTTCTTAAGTAAGTCCGCTTTCTGATCTGCTCACGGCCGCACCCTGTATACCCTGATTTTTGTTCTTTACATTTACTTTGTGCTAGATTAAAGTACAATTGTGCTCTATATAGAAGTTGTAGGTTAGATTATTAACACAGTCGATGTGAAAACGGCTATCAGAGTCATAGATGAGGTGATTAGTTCCAACTAACCCCTATTAACCTATATTAACAATTAAATAACAGTGCCATGTTCCAGCCAGCCAGTAGTAGCCAGTAGACTTGCACAATAGGTACCCCACCCTGCCCTCAGGATACCTGTAACATAATATATGGTGTCTAGGTGTATAATCCAAGCTGTCTTTTACCATCAATAAAGCCATATGCTTATTTTGTGTCTTATTTCATTAAAAATAAACACAGGAACAACGTGGTTTTCGACTTAGGGCCTGTATTGACTTCATATAACTACCTACATAATGAATGTTCGTTAATAAAGTAAAACAATTGCTTTAAGGGTATCTAAGTTTACTTAGACACGGTGTTTTGTTAAGTGTCGATGACTAATAATGTAAAATACACAGATATTTATCTTCTAAGGGCTTTCTGCAATCTCAAATAAAATGTTTATCATTCGCGTGCTAATTAAAATATGTTTTTATTAAAATTTCTTTTCAAATGTGTATTCAAATGTGCTTTTTATATCAAGCAGGTAAAGTTTCAATTTGTATTTAGATGTATTAGTTTGCTCGGTTGAGAGATAGTGTAGTGATCTCATATTGAAATACATATTTTAATCCCAGGAGATATAGCTTGAATTTGTGTGTGTGTAGCTAGCTCAACGCGGAGATAGTGCGGGGATCGGATGGCTGCGCGTACGCATTCCGTGGTCGATATCTGCCGATATTCCCACGGAGCCATCAGTTATTTTCGTCACTAAATAGACACTACTGCGTGATTCTATTCGATACTATTTTTGTTAACGTTACAATGTAAGACGTTGTTAAATAATTGATATTTGCAATTTGCGGCTTTGTTACAATTAAGTTTTATTTTAATTATTTCGTTTATACATGTAATTGAACTCCTATGATAATCGGGAGTCGGACTGATCTACGTTTTTATTTCAACTTGGATACTGTGGGGATAGTAGTGCTTTTTATCACATCACCTTTATGCCTCATGAGAATCGATAACACTGCAATTCTGCTTTGGATTCCGTAGCAAATAAAAATCGTCTATAGTAAAATAATAAATAAAACATCATGCTGGAATTATTCAGTGTTGCCATTTACCGACGGTTTTAGCTGTCAAATAGGAAAAACGAAAACTGGTGTTGAGATACTCCGTGATTTAATAATATTAACATTAAAAACGTTTAATGAACCCAAGAATCATTTCGATCATGTCAACTTTCTAACAAAAAATCATCGCATCGAAATCGGTCCGGTCCATCCATTCAGAATTCATTATTAAAAAAAAGCCCGGTGAAGTTGTAAAAACCGTTAGGTTGGCAACATTCATCAACATAGGTACCTACTTAGTCTTAAAAAAAATGCCATAGAGAGATACATAAACGTACGCATTTGCTCACGCATACGCTCACGCACACACACACACACTCACACACACACTCACACACACACAAACGACATCCCTAATTTTGCGTCGGGGGCTACGAAATACCTATTAAAATTATTCTGTATTGACGGCTTTAGTATACTGACAGATAAATATCTCCACACTAAAATTTTCATTTGATTGTCGACCACTCAACTTGAGAGGGAGTTCTATTATAGGTAACTTGAACTACGTGTCAATCCCGTGGACATCAACTATTACCTATTCCATACCTACAGTTAGGTGAAATTGAAATTATATCATGACCTGTAAATGTTTTTCTCAGAATAAGCATCATAATGATTGTACTGTTGAAGGTTAGGTTTAATTTGTTGTTTGATATTTTCTTTTTAAATTATTTTCATAAGAAAAATGGTGTCAGTGTTATCTTAATGAGTAGGTAGTGTAGTTAGTGAGTGAATGCTCTTCAACAATATGCGTATGAGGCAGCGGGCCGAGACCGCAGATGGTGGACGCGCTCCATTTCCTCTCCGCTTGCAAAACCTCGCGATTGTTCACCGCCGGCAGCAGACTATCTACCTGATTGTAACGAGATGTATCCAGATCACTTGCTTGCCGCCTTTTATGGACCATTTTATAGAATATTGTAAACACTGGCTTAAACTTCCATTGTACAATTGATATATCTACCTTAGCAAGCGCCACAGGTAGTTTGCATCGCAGTAGGGCAGAGCGGGGCCACTTGATCAGGATTTGTTCCAATCAGCGTGAAGTCCATTGAAGGCATAAGAAATGAGTTATTCATTAATCGGTAGCTCATTTACTCAGCCACATATTTTTATACAGTTTTTAACTATACCAAATTTACCTAACAATGGCACTACTCGAATGGCTAATTTAATCCCACAACCGGGGTCTATTGAAACATCCAATAGATTGTAAACACTTTAGCCAATAGATTGTAAAAAAAATGCATATTAAAACTTATGAAATATAGAGGCAAAAACATAACAAATTTTCTAAGACTCGTCATAGAAACAAAAATAAACTTAAAACTCTTATTACACAAAGTGACTCAATAAGTTTAGTTACTGTCACAGTTCATACAGACATAAACTGCAACGACTTACTTACTTAGTGATATATTTTGCATCAAAATCTTGTCAAGAAATAATGTGACACAATATTTAACTTTATTTCATAGTAAACCATAATCTAAATCAAAAATTATAATAAAATTAGGAGTCACTCAAACATGGCTCATTCGACCCCGATTGCATATGTCTCAAAAGACGCCTACCTCGATTTTTTTTTATAAAATATTGAATATCTAAAAATTATTTGAATATAGCAATTTTTTTTAAAATAAGCAAAGTTCAGGAATCATGTTGAAATCAAAATATACTTACCTACTTGATGTCCGTATGATAACATTCATCATTCTTAGACCAAAGCTTAGTAGAACAATGTTATTTACTTTTGGTGTCAAATTTACAACATTGCGTACTCACACCCAGATCAAACGCTGATGGGTATTTAAATTACCGTCTGTTTGGTTCTCTCGCCCCCTCGTTTCGACTAATACGTTTCTCTTATATACATCCCACAGCTTCTGCGTAATACCATAGGTGGAGCACTAGACCCCATGGCTCAAGAGACCCCGTTCTGCAAAGCGGTTCACTTTTATAGTAACAGTGATAACAGCTTATTATAGATATACGTTTGACCGTCTAGGCTTTAGCCTGTCCGACCAAACGGCTGGCGTAGCCTGTTCGGCGGCTTGGATTCGATTTCTGGTGAAAACAAAAATTTATCTCCTTTTCCTCTTGTCTCCTTTGTGTATTAAAAACAGATGTCTGTATTTTCGGGTCTTAGTTTCAATTAACATTATTTCAATTTCTTTGCATCACGTGTTCATTTGACATAGTACTTCTTTCTACCCGTCCAGTGTGTATGGGGAAAATAAAGTATTGTTTTTTTCCATTTTCTGAAAATAATTAACACAAAAAAGGAATTAGCCAAATCGGTTCCGACGTTCGGAAGTTATGCGCTTACCAACACATTTAGCTATTCATTTTTATATTATAGATTGTAGGCACATAATACAAACAAAATATATTACTTGCTATACGGGTACATCAATTCGTGTTATTTGTCGAGTAATATTATTATCAAATTATTTTTTTTTTATGATATTGGAAGGCAAACAAGCAGACGGATTTCCTGATGTTAAGAAATTCACGCCGCCTAGAGACACCAAAGGTGTTAACGGTGCGTCGCCAACCTGAGGCCTGGATGTTAGGCCTCGAGCAAAAGTAAGTTTACCGGCTACCTTACCCTCCGAACCGGAACACGTCATGACGTTATGGCGGCAGGAGTAGGTAAGGCGGTGGTACCAATCCGGGCGAGTCGCTGCTAAACTCTACCACCTAGTCAGATGTCACGGTGTTAGTGACAGTGAGCCAATTTACTAAAATTAAAAAAATAAAACACTTTAGTATCTTTATTTACAGAAAATAAATTATTTTCGCGGCAACTTTCTGAGCACTTACTGACTAAGTGTCTTCGGCTAGTCGTGGGTACCCTGGGTACCACCAGGATATACTTTTCCGGGGATATGGGCGTGAAGATACTTTTTTCTGAGCATTGTTCGAGTAAACAATTGAAAATTAAGTTTTAATTTAAATAATATAACTTTAAAGTCGGTGGGCGGTTTCTTCTTAAAATCAAGACATTCATGCCGCATGGACAAAAGAAAAACAATGAAAGAACCTTTTGTCGGTAGAACTAATAAAGCAACTTCACAGACCACACCATTACCCGCTAATTAATGAAGGCATGTTGCTTAGAAAATAAAACTAATACTAGAATCGCAACAAGGAAATCTACATTGCTCATAGGCCATTAGTTGCGTGTATGGGCGACAGGTGGCGCGGCCTGAGGAAGCCATAATTAACAATATCTTCGATCGTCCTTATAACGGAGATACGTCGATACTATTTTAAATTAATGACACTTGTTTGCATTGCTATTGCGTAAGATAAATGGTGGGACGGCGGCCGTTTACGGTCTGGTTGTGGATCCATCCGAGATTTAACTGTTTAACTACTCTTAGATTGGCTAAACTACTTAGCCACTTGCAGGTACACAATGCTATTTAATATTCGAAAGCTCAACCGCAACTTAGCCGTATGAAGAGCTCATTTTATTTAGATAAACCGTTTCACCCAAAAAAACAAATTAATATTGTTTAGATTAAACAAATTATTAAAATTTTAAGACATAATTTTTTTTATGATATTGGAAGGCAAATAAGCAGACGGATTTCCTGATGGTAAGAAATTCACGCCGCCTAGAGACACCAAAAGTGGAAATGGTGGATTGCCAACGTTAGGGCGGGATGTTAGGCCTCGAGTCAAAGTAAGTTTACCGGCTCCCTTTCCCTCCGGACCGGAACACGTCAACGGCAAGCGCTGGCATTATGGCGGCAGGAATAGGTAAGGCGGTGGTACCAATCCGGGAGAGTCGCTGCGAGACTCTACCACCTAGTAAGATGTCACGGTGTTAGTGACGGTAAGCCTATGCTCGCCTTTTACAAGCTGCCTGGCACAGGAAGGCAGATGGTCTATTCCGCAAAAGGGCCAGAACAAACACGGGGCCAGTGGCCAGTGTTGTAAGTGTTCAGTGGGGATCCAAATAATTTTCTATGGGATTAGAGAGTTATGTTCTTATTTATTAGAACTGATTTGTTTTTATTAGTGGCAAAATATACGCGTCGTTTATCGACATCGAAGGTGACAATGTTGCGTTGCCAAGCTTAGGCTAACTAACGCCAGCTGAGCTGACACAAAAGCCAACAAATAGACAAAAAATGGTCCAAAATTTATAGAATAGAATAACTCTTTATTATGCACCTAAATACGTAAACAATAAATAAACTAAAATAAAACTTAAAATCTAAGTGGTGGTGGTGGTCAAAGGTGGTCTTATCGTCGTAACCCTATGCCCAGGTAACCCTATATTATGGAGATATAATCAAAGAAATGTCGTACGATGGTGCTCTTAATACACGAAAAAGAAATATAACATATTAAACATAAATTGGAACAAAAGTTATTTTAAGAGAATAGAAAGAAATAAGCAGGTTAATTTGAACCAAGTCAAATTAAATGTAGAAACTGACTTTTCACTACATTTTTAAAGGTATCGATATTTGGGACTTTCCTGACTCGTACAGGGAGCAAGTTCCAAAGTTTTGATGACAACGAGGTAAAAGTTTGGCTATAATAGTTAATGTAACGAGAGGGTACTTGAAGAGAAAGATTACTTGAGATACACTTGATCTTAGAAATTTTATCTCACTATTGCAAAATTTAAATCTCTCCTTCAAATGCGCAGGGATATATGGGTTAAAGATAGTACATTACAGCAATGAGAGAATATGACAATTCCAGCTAAGATGGTTAAGCAACCAAGTCAGCTTAGCAAGAAATTCAGAAACGTGTTCATGTTTACGCAATAGAAATTTGATTGTAATAATACAGATATTTTGAAGACGCTCAAGTTTATTCACTCGGTCGACAATGAGATTTAGATAGCTACGTTGGTTACCTAGCTAACTTTCCTACTGACCTACTAAATCTGTTTGGAAAGAAAGGTTTTTTGTCAATAAAATATCCTGTGATATGTCATATACAATAACTAAATGTAATGCAATTCATTTAGTTATTGTATATGGAATATTTTAATTGATCAACATATTATTTCGTATTGTACACACAGAAAATAAAGAAAATTCTAAAACTAAACTATTTCTTTCAAGATGTAAATTGATGTAAAATATTGTTAAGAATTTTAATGTTATATCATGTTTAAGCGAAAGTTGTAACAATTGAATAACAGTACGTAGAAAAATGTAATACAGATATAATATAAAAGTAAAAACAATTTATTTCCAACATGGCCACATTTGAAAGTGGTTCTTGATTGGATTTCGATCTAGGAGTGGGTTTAATATAGAGCGTAAGTATTGCATGTAATTCAGAATTTAAATTTTATCCCGGAATTCACATTTCTAAAACGTTCACGTCTCATTTGTCGTTAGCTTTATGTTAAATAGCCATAGTCTGCCTAAATCGTTGTCTGCCATATGTGGTAGGACATGAAAATATATAGAATTATTATGCAAATAATGCTACGCGAATAAGTTTAAAAAAATAGTTGATTTATGTTTTTATCTATAAAGAGTTTTTTTTCTGAAATGGAAATTGCAGTTATTGGAATACTCATTGTTTTTCAAAATACATTATTTTAACGGTTTTGTGATTTTATTCCCGATTATACATTATTATTTACAAGTTGTAAGTGTTCATAGCCCATTTATAACATTTGTTTGACTAAAATGCATAATAAAATAAAATGCTTAACCGTTTACAATTTAGAGCTTTGGGTTAGCTCTTGACCTCTTGGCAGCTGCTGGGTGCTGTTTTAAAAATATGTGTCACCGAGTGTGACTAAATTATTATATTACTATTAGTTTTATATTTTTTAAATAATTCTATTTTAAAATTAATGCACTGTATCAAAAATCTAACTGTCACTAATGACAGATAGAGAGAATAGATTATAAAGAATAGATTACTTTCATTTAATGACGAACACATCCCATATGTGAGCGCTCTATTACAATATATGTTTTAAGTTAAAGTTACTATCATATGATATAGTTAATGTAACCGTATCTCTAAGTTTCAAGAATGTTTTTGTATGTTCGGATTAGATTTTGTTATGAGAGTGTTATAAATTATTTATAACATTACCGTGGAACAAACGGGTTGACTATTTTGCAATCATAAAAACAAACATGGTATAAATATTTGCAGCTAAATGTTTTGGTGTTCAAGAAACTTGTTATTTTATACTTTTACTTCAAGTCTTGCAGCGCAATGGGCTTGGTTTTGTTTAATCAAAACAGTAGGTCCAGAGATAATATTATGACAAACCTAATAGTTAAACGTAATGCGACATAGTTAATTGATTTAAGCCTGATTAGTCCTCTGTAGAGTTATAAATAATAATTTGACGAAGCTAGTGGTCAGTCTTTAGTTATTTTATAAAAGTTAACCGTCTTACCACAACAAAATAAGCGCTCGTTGAACACGCGTTTTACTGAACAGTGGCCAAAATTGGATTCTCATCCGATACCATGAATACTTGAAGATCAAAAGAGTGTTAATACCGAGTGGTATTCCGTCGTTTGTTTATCCAGGGTGTTAGAAAAAGTTTGTGAAAGACGACCCAAAAGCCGCATTCTCCTACACCGTGATAACGCTTCTTCACACACGACCAACAAAACAAAGTCATTTTTAGCTTCCGAAAGAGTATACATCTCGTCACTCATCCTGCGCATAACCCCGACCTAACACCCTATGATTTCTGTATTTCCCCAAAATCAAATATTTGATGAGAGGTTTTACTTTTACCAACTCCGAAAAGGCAGTGATTGCGATCAATCAGCAAATAGAAAAGATGCCTTCAGATCTGTGGTTCTCCTGTAATCTTTAAAAGGTTAATTACCTATTTATCCGGATGAATTTTAATAATTATTGAAATGCCTACGACATTTTCCCCCTCATCCGAAGAGCAGATGGTATGCCCTATTCACCCGCGTGTTTTAAAAATCATTATTAATATATAAACTGTTGGCAAATAAAAAGTAAAGAAACATTTTAATTTTCTCCAAAACATTTATTAATTCTTTGCTAAACTTTTACTGTTTAAGTAATATATAGGTAAAATTAAATATAACACAAGTAAAACAATTCCGATAAATAACTTTGATACATACAGAATAAATTTAAATATTTGTAAATTATTTCTTAAACTTTTAACAGTAATATATATTTTTAGGATTTATCTAAGCTTATATAGGTTTGATTCATACAGATTTACATACTAAGATAATTTTTAATTGTTTATTACACTTTTAAAAGTAATAAAAAATTAACAATGCAAGTAAGATAATGTCACAAAAAAAGGAAATACTGTAATCTAAGTGTTAAGTATTGTCTACAACATTGTTTTGAAAAATTGTATATACAAAGGACATAATAATAATTATTAGGCCTTGTCAAATGCCTGCGATGGACAAGTTTCCTACATAATTTACCTAATATCTAGTTATGTTGCAATTTTTTTCTATGCAATGACCTAATGTTATTTCACTGTTTTGATGCTGCATATTAATATGAGCGACACGTGCATCAAAGTCTATTACGTTTTTATTTCTATATGAGATTGGAATGCCCCGCTGAAATTGTCTTAATTTGAGAGTAAATTCGTTTAAATTTTTAATGGAGATCTAAAAATTTATAAGTGTTGGTTGATTGTTGGATATTCCTTTTATTTAACTTCTAATGTCGCCTTTCTTAATGGTTTGTAAGTTCTAAATCTCTCATTGTAAAATGACCATTTACCGAAAAAATTAGATTCCTTCCAAAAGGTAACGAAGTAGTCATTAAACATTCTCATTTGTTCGTTATTGGGCCAGTCTTTCATTAAATATAAATAACCATCATTTATAAACTGCTGTGGAAGCAATGATAAAGCGCTACACATTGTAACGTGAGTTTTATATCGGGGGTTTTTATTTAATTTTAATTCCTTACATTTTTTTCTTAATGCACTTTATAAATTTAAATAGCAGCCAATAATTTTAATTTTCGGCATTATTTTATGCATAGCGTTCATAGCTGCTGCCTCGAAATCGGTTTGAATTTTTTTTTGGTTTCCAATCCGGCACTTGCGGCTTTATTGCTTGAAAAAGAAGTTCATAAGTTGCTTGTTTTTTATTCATTAGCAAGGCATATACAAGCGGTATAACATTGGCCGATGCTTCAGAGCTGCACAAAATCACCATGAATTGTTTACAGTTGACAGAGGGGCTTAGGGCATATTTTGCAATTACCTGCGAAAATATGTTCAACAGTTACCAGTTAACACTTGGCAATTTTAGTACCGAAGAATATAATCCTATTGTTTGCTTCTCTGTAGTCAGCCAGCAACATTTCATCATTATAGATATCTGGGATTTCAACCGCAGAAGCAGTTTTAAAAGTGGTTCTTTGTACTCCTAGTGCTTTATTTCTGGCGTTGTATAAACTGTGCTTTATTAAAGCAGATTTGGGTATTGTTGCTACAAGGTAATTTCAAAATCTGTCAGGGAAGACAATTCGTTGTTAAACATCGTTGGTATTGGGTACGGTTTAGTTGTAGCTAATCTTCGACATTGGTTTAATTTTTGAAGTGAAACTTCTTTATCGGGGTTGAAAAAAAAAATTTGTGTAACATTTTTTCGTTACACGTCACATTTTTCCATTACGCGCCATCTTTGTTCTTATCCCTACCTCGCGTGATTCGAAGTATACTTTCTCCAGCGGAGTAGACATTGGCAATAAACTTTATTTAACCAATTTCTGTAAAGTTGCATATAGTAAATTATTTTTTGAAAAATAAAGTTTCACTTCTTCATTTTTACGAGTGTACGCTAGTACACGCACACTTTTTTTTCTTAACTATATTTGCAGCAATATTTGGTTGGCATATATGAGGATTATCGCAACAACTTGATTCACTTTAGCGACTACACGTCCACGGGATTCCAGTGTTTACCAGTTCACACAACACCAAACACTTGTACTATTTGTTTTCACGTTTTTTGTTATGCCGATGGCCACCACGCAATAACAGAAGTCCACCAAGTTTTGATTGCACAAACTCTAATTCAGCCTGACTGAAACTATTAGGCTCACAAGTAGAATCCATGATAAACTAATCCAAATCGTAGGCAGAACAACTAATCCGTTTCCGAGCAAGGGTCAAAGATTCAGAAAGAAATTACAGTAGAGTGATTATAAGTGACAGAGAGATGTTTCCTGATCGCGAGCGCAAAGTTAGCTAAGTATTTTTTCGATATATTTAAAAAAAATAAAAAAGGGCAACAAAACGCAAAGTTAAAATTTTTTGTTCTTAGTCGGTACCAATTCTTTTTGTTTCAATATTAACAATTACATTTAGATAGCAACATTTTTACAATGAATATTAGTTCTTTGATCATTTCGCAAACTGCAACCACCAATAGCAAATATATTGGTCTTATCTATCCCACCATAAAACTCTTTTTCATACTATACATTATATTATACATTATACATTATTATATACATTATATTCTTTACTATTTTAGATGACCAAAACGAACAACAATAAATGAATGGCGGCATATCTTAATGTAAAATCATTGTAAAAAGTTAATATATTATTCTCAGAAATAAATAAATCCCCTCACGCCCCTATCTCTGAAGGGGTACACATATTGTAGGTGCAATTAGTACACTCACTTTTAGCCAAAGTATTTTAGTCCTATGGTGTTGTGACAGGTGGCAAGTCCATCAACACATCGGGCACCTTCTAATAGAAAAGCCGAGAAAACTCATTTAGAACGAATTGTCCGACCCAGGATTCGAACCCGAGACCTCTTGCAGTTGCGGTAGCGCTGAACCACAGGCGATTCTGTAATATATTATCCTGATATAAAGCAATCTGACAGTTTTATTCTGCTATCTGTACTTTTGTCTTGTTAAATTTATGGACAGTTTCATTACGGATGAATAGGGCATATGTTTTCGGATGAATGGGTAATTATATAAGTGGGGAATTAAAATAATTCGGATAAGTTATGCGGATGAATGGGTCATAAATCTTTTAAAAAATAGTTCGATCGCATGAAAAAATGTTTAAAATGTAAAGAGGATTATTTTGAAAAGCAATAAACATAATATTTTTAAGTTACGCTAAACTTATAGTGTGACCTACGTACGCTTCGACTGTATTCGTCAAGATAATCCGAACGTAATTTAAAAATATCTATATATATAGAGTTTTTGTTACACATTATTAGCCATTTCGGTTAAATTCAGATTAGGTCAGCCAATTTAAGAATAAAAGTATAAAGTGTAAAAAGTGTAAAGCCGAAGCGCATAATTTAAATAGTAGTACTGTAATTGCTGAAAAAACTTATCTAAGAAAATAAGGAACAATTTGTGTACGAAAGTCGAAAGACATCTGGCAAGACCTGTCTGGGATTGTGTCTTCAGTGGACGACGTTCGACTGCTTATACATATTGTTTCGAAGAAAATGCATTATGTCTGTAATTACTTGAGTAGGTACCTGTTAATTTTACTTTTACTGTTTTCTAATTATTAACAGAATACTCAATACTAAAATTGCTTGACAACCACAAGTGAAACATAAATTACAGGTAGTCTGTATAAGGCGTTAAATCCTTCATGGGTTGTGACATGTTTCTCACTAAAAACGTCAATTATCGCAAGCAAATTATGGCGTTTTAGGTTAACTAAATTCACGGGCCGGAGAGTTAATCGTTTACGGTTTACGGTCACTTCTATTACAGAAACTGGTTTTCGAACTACGTAGGTATTTTGTTGCAGTCGACTCATTGGCCCGACTATTAACATCTATCGATTGCTCGAAGCCTAACAACTTTCAACGAAAACATTTTCTATGTGACGAAATTGTTAATTTCTGTCTTATTTTTTTTATACAAGAGGAGGCAAACGAGCTAGTGGGTCACCTGATGGAAAGTGATCACCGCCGCCCACGGACATCCGCAATTTTATTAAATAGTAAATAACCAATAAATTTCCAAGTTCATGATAAAAATACTTTGATCTACAATTATTATGTTAATTATTAGTTGTCAAACTGATTCTGAAAGTCATCCCGCTCCATTAAAATAGTCACTAAATGACCTATTATTTATTCTACTAATGACACTAAATGACTTCACATGTGAAGAGTTCGAGGTATAGTCTACCATAATTAATATACCTAAAATTATTTATTTCTGTGGTTCCGACAATATTTCTAATTTTTTCGTTAAAATACATGTTGACATGCTAGCTGCACTTTTGACTATACTATATAGTTATACAATTTTTTATCATAAGAATGAGGTTTATGTCCTCTGGTATATAAAATATTTGTTCATCTAATTGCTAAGAGCGCTGGTAGAGATTTTGTCAACAAATATTGAGATCAACTAGGTATGATGAAAACTGAGCTCAAAGATTCATTATGAATTTACTTTCTTTTTACCTTCTCGACCAAAAAACTTAATCAAAATCTCAGATACTTGCCGTATGCTAAATATAATTGTGATTATAATTGTGTTATTGGTTGTAATACCTACCGACAAATAACTTTTTTCTCCTTAAATCAGCAAAAAGGCTTTATTTCGATCCTTATTTAGCAGTGTAGCCTCACAGATGTGTAACATAACATAAAGCTAATTTGTAGCTAAACTGGCAACGTGTATTAGAAGATTTCAATTATGTCCGCTTCTTACAATGTCATATCATAAAAAAGACTTAATGTAGGTATGTAAAGGACTTAGTATAATGCAAAAAAGATTTAATTAAACTGAGAAAAACCTTTTCAACTAATTTTTAAAAAATGATAATTTAAACAGGCTGTGAATGTTATTACACGTGTATTAAACCTTCCCACCTGCGGCATCATTTTGCCATTTACTGGCAATTTTGTTTGGCCATAAGTATGAAAGTATTTTTACTTAATACATCAAAAATATATTTAAACTATTTCGGTTGTTTAGTTTTAAATTATGTAGCTTACAATGGGAGCAAATTTGTTTAGATTAACGTAACTGACAGGACACAATACCAATTACGGGACTAAAAAATTCTTAATTTCCTCGGCAAATGTATAAACAACTAGCAGTTGCACGCAGCTGCCTGCGTAACTTGGCTTCTACTGCACCGATATTGATGACACAAAGCCTATGTCACTCAGGGATAATGTAGCATTATTAAGGTTTAAGAATTTTTGAAATCGGTCCAGTAGTTTCGGAGACTATTCATTTCAAACAGACAAAAAAAAATCTATCCTCTTTATCATATTAGTGTAGACAATTTCAGGCTTAACATATTTTACAGTTTCACCAAATGTAAATGAAAACGCATTGATTTTATTTGGTTACCATCACTGCCCTACGACGAAATTGAATTACTGCTACATTTGCGTTTTTGTGTTTTCTATTTCTCTATCTAGTGTATGTAGTCTGAAGTCACGAAAACTGGACATCTTAGTGTCGACACCCGTCGCTTGAGTGTCGTTGACTGTTTTTGATTGAGAATTTTACGTAGAAATAGGGATTTTAATCATAATACGGAAGCACACTTGGAATGATATTTCACGAAGTAGCCGTTTAGTTCTTATTTTGACTAACCCTGACTCGGAACAGGTAGGTTCAGGTTTTTCCTTTACATAATGACATATGACCAATGTTGCAACCGACACAGCTGCTGCAACAGAGCTGCTGCATTACACTCTCCTACCTATTAACTTTTTGTAGGTACTTTTGTACTAGTTGGTACTTAGTATTTACTTTACACAGAAATGTATGAATTCAATTTGTATCATTGTGATCGGAACTCAGAGTGGCCGGTAGCCCATAAATGTGAAGGTCCGGACATTTCACGACCGAGCTACAGCCGAGCCCCGTCCACCTGTGCTGACATCTAAACCACCGCCCATTAGTGCGCCGCAGCATTGTAAATATACCCATTTATTTACACATATGTATAATAATTTGGAAGAATGATCAACCAAGGAACAGTCTGGCCGTCCACTCCACTGACAGTAAAAATGTTGTAATTAGCTAACTTTATTGTGAAATTGCCACATAATTGACTAACAGTATCATTCTTGTGTAGTAAGGTGTATCAGAATATAAGGAAAGTGAGGTGTTTCCTGTTGGAGGCTTTCATACAACTATAACTGATCGCTTTACCTAGAATTTCTTTGAACATTTGAAATTGAAATAACATAACAATATTTCGAACGAGCTTCGGCTGAGGATTTCCAGACTCAACAATTTAAACATTGGTTGGATGGTTGGTGGTCTAAACGTTGGTAAGTGTGTGATGTGTTTCCATCGGATATTTCCTCAACTAGCGAAGTGTTGTGCGTGCCCCGATGGCCGATAAAAAACACAAATATTGTTATCGACTATTGATAAGAATCCCAGTGCAAACGCAGATTACTTAAACTAACTTTAACCCGATTATTTATTGGTACTACGTGGAAACTTATCTTACTCCAGTGTAGAACTTTTACAACCCGTCTATATAGTAAACATGAAATCTTTGTTTGTACTCGTGAATTTGGTCGCATTTTAAAGTTTTTCGCACTTTAGATCTATGGTGACTGAAAGTAGGCTTTATCCGTCGCTGTGTTTTAAGTACCAATTAGGCTGAAAGGCTTTAAGGTGTTTTGTAGCGTATGAATTGAATCCTTGATAAACAAATAAATTCCATTTCATATCACGTTATAAGACATGGTGTTCACCGTATACTAAACTAACATTCGTCTTCACCATTGCTAACGAGACCATCGGTTGTTTTGTTGCCAAAAGATTTACATTATGACCCGGAGAGGGACATGCTACTTTATTTCAGACGCTGTAATTGTTCTAGTGGGAGATCTGCTGAACTATGAAACATTTGCAAAGACATAGCAGGTGCAGTTTACTAAAATACTACAAAATTACAATACAATAATAATTTGTAACATTTTTCGTGGCTTCATTCGCGTAGTTAATATACAAATGTTAAGTTACGTAAGTAAAAAACTTGGGTATTTATTGAGATGTTAAAACAAACAGTTGCCATTAATAATTTAAATCAGTTCAGTAGTTTTAAGTGTGTCTCTAACAATCAGCGTTATACGAGATTTTATATTTGCTATATATATGCATGCTATATATACATATATATGTATATGTATATAGCATGTGATCAATTGCTTTCTTATTAGATTAACCAATACAAAAGAAAATTCGAAAATCAGTTTCATACTTCTATACGCTAGTCCTATTTAAATTATGCGCTTCAGCTACATTCGTGAAGCTTCGGAAATCCGAATGTATTTTAAAGATCTATAAAGAGTTTTAATTACACATAATTAAACATTTCGCTTAAATTTAGACTACGTCAGCCAATTTAAGAGTAAAAGTATAAAATGTTAAAAGTGTAAAGCGCATAATCTAAATAGTAGTACTATGTAGTAGTATAGATGTAAAATAAGCCTTTACAATGGATTTCCGCAAAGTAACGCCTGATTCAATAAAAAAAAAGTAGTACTATACGTTGTTACATTCAAACAAAAAAAACTAAGTCTTTATACATAAAGTAAAATTCATAATGTTTATAGATATAGTTTATAACTTATTACGTAACGTTGACCGTTAGGTACTAGCCATTGAGGCGTGCGTTACAGAACCAAGGATGCGCGTCGACCTTAAATTGGTTTTATTTGTTGTACGGAGGTTCGGGTTTCGTAAGGTTATATAATTATACAAATCAATTTTACGCCATCTTTTTGTAATACTAATTGACCTTTTTGTTGGTTCTTATAGATCCTAAAATAATCCTCGTGTTGCCCCGGGCTTAAGTGAAGTAGAGAGGTCAAGAATATGAATAGTGAAAGGCAAACTTAGGTATATTCATTTATTTAATTTATTGTTGTCTAAACTTATTCGAATCTGAATCTACAGGTATATCCTATTAATATAATAAATGAGAAAGTTTGTCTGTTTGTTTGTTTATTACTCCTTCACGCAAAAATTTGGCACACACACAGAGAGTAACTTGGATTAACACATACCTAGGTTAGTTTTTATCCCAAACAAAATGTTTTTGTGGGACCATTAACCATACGGGCAACGCCACGGGCAACAGCTAGTTATGTGTATTTAAGAAAGTCGTCACTCAAAAACGGCGTAACCGATTTGGACGGAAATTGATGGGAAGGTAGCTTAGCACTAGGAGAAGAATATAGGATACTTTTTATCAAGTTCGTCTCCGAGGAAACTAGGAAAACCAACATTTTATTTTTCCCATACAAAATGAACGATGTGGAACGAAGATCGCCGGAACAGCTAGTAGGTACATAAAAAGTAAAACCTCTTGCTTTTGGAAAAAATGTTTTGGTCCACTAAAATAACAGCTGCACTCCGCAGTGTATTATAATTTGATAGTTAATAATAATTTGCAAGTCGCTCTCTACTCCAGTAGAAATCTGCACTCTGTGATAACTGATAGGTAAACGGAAAGGTTATCAATATATTATTAGATATAAAAACTTTTCAAATACTTTAAGACGTTATCGTGCTAAATTAAATAAAACAGACTGCTTGGTAAATACAGAAAATAAAAGTCACTGACAACAGATAAAAAATAATAATACGGAAACGTCTTCTCAAAAGAAATCGCCCAACGTGGGGCTCGAACCCACGACCCTGAGATTAAGAGTCTCATGCTCTACCGACTGAGCTAGCCGGGCTGTTAAGTGCGCGTGCCAAATTGTTTATCAAATACTCCTCAGTGCCACTTGTCAGTATCTATTATTAGATTACCTCTTGCCTCATAATAATATTATACAGTAGATTATGAATTGAAAATGTGTTTGTGTTTCCGAAATTTACGGGTGCGATGGCTGCTATTTTAATATTGTTAATTAGGTAGGTACAAACTGTTGCTTTGCTCTTTCTCTATCAATAAAAACGCACGTGAAAGTCAACAACTTTTAATTAACTCTTATTATGTATCAGAACATTCACATTTTCCTCAAGCAGATACCATGCAAAGCTTCCGTCATTCCACCGCATTCAAATCGACATACTTGCTCTAGCCTCGGGCGTTACTTATTCAGAACATTTCACTATGCTGCCGGGCATACTCTAACTAGTGAACGTATTATTACGAGTTTTTATGGTTAGCTTTAACCAGTACTTGTGTAGTGAAATGCTTCTTGTGGGCGAGATTATGTCGAAGTTTTCATTCATGCAGCTTGAAACCACTACAAGCGAGTAGAGTAATTACGCGCTAAAAGTGTTCAAAACTTTGATATTTAAATATATATTTTCAGTTATAGTGCAACACGTTTTTGATCTTTCAGCAGGACCGTCCCCACTGTATGGTAGATCTGTATCGCGGTTAGGGAATACAATTTTGGACCATGATTGACTATTCAAGATCTTGGCGCCTTTTTTCTGAATCAAGATTGGTTAGTTCAAGATCTTGTTGATATTCGGTGGAGATCTGGGTCGCGAATCAACATTTTCGGGATTGAGCAGAATAATTGAAAAATTGCGTTTTTTTTTCAAATACTGCAAAATTGATAGTTACCAGTATTTTAATATTATGTAATATAATTACGTGCATTTTTCAAATGAAACAATATTGTATATGAACACAATAATCAACGTTTTATTTTAAAAATCGGCTAAGTGCGAGTCGGACACAAAGTCCGTACTATCATCAAGTAGTAAATTGCAAACTTATAGGTAAGTTTTTGATACACATCCAAGCAGCATGACGACGCTCGCGCGTATACGGGCAGCTATGGCTCGCTCCGTGATGTTACCTCGTACCTGAAATCTTGTTACAATTTTGGACTGTTTTGTTAAGATCGCGAACAGGATTTCTAAATTCAAGATTGATGGCTTTCAAAATTGAATCTTGGAAAATCACTCAAGATCTTGGTAAAATCTTGGTCTTGCGAGATCAAGATTGCATTCCCTAATCGCGGTATTAAATTATTTAACTTGTAAAATTCCTTTCTATTTAACTATAACATTTCGTGAAAAGACCCCAATAAAACTGTAATAATAATTATAAATAACAGTTAGTCATTGTAAATTGATTGTCGATGGGCTTCAAACATTTCTTTTTTCCATAACTTGCAAAGCCTTCGCGTAATAAATAAACAGAACAAGTTTTAGCAAATGTAAATAGAAAGGTCTATGAGAGATCCGGCCTTACCGATTATAAAAAAACTGGTAAAATATGTGAAAAGTGAAACTGAAACGTAGAACAGTGTCAGCGGCAACAGGTTTGGTCGATTGTATGTGAATCACGGAGATCCGGCGTTAGAAACCTCTGGCCGAGACCCGTTTGTGGAGGGTCATTTGGGAAATAATATTTCACGGATGGGAGTGTTACTGCATCTAAAGAAAGTCTCACTTAGACTTCACTTGAATCCCGTCGGTATATTGCATTTGAGCTTTCACGAACTAATATATTGCACGCCTAAAGGCTAAAGTTAGTGCTTTAAACTGGATGCTTAAAGATCAATTAATTTTCTATTCTGTAAACATGTATAACAAAATTGTATCACATTTTAGTATGACGTGAGTGCAGGTACACTCTCGATACAGAAGATCAATTTATATTTTTGAAAACATATAGACGAACGTTTGTTTTCTATCTCAAGTCGTCGTTTATCAACATTAACCGCCTCGTTAGTCGAGGGGCTAGCGTATACGCCTAACTTCACCGATCAACCGCGAGGCTCGGATTCGATTTCAGGCGAAGGCAGGCTTTTGTGCGATGAAAATTTTGATGTTTTGCATTTCCGGGTCTGACTGTTTATTTAATTTTTGCTCTCTATTAAAGAATTTCTATGTTTTAGAATCTTTGACTAACATTCATAATACAAGCAAATTATTTGGTTACCTTGGGGCTAGATTCAATTTATAGACCTTGTCCAGGGATATTCATATTCATTTCCAGAAACTTGTATTAAGAATTTTATTGAAGTTATACTTCTTTTGGCGCGTTAGGAAAAAATGATGAGGATAAATTTTTACGATACGCGCGCACACCGTCACGAAAAACCGACATGATGAAGTTAGTTATAGATAACATTTTAGTTTTTCAAAAAAGGGTACCAACAAACTAAAAGTAAGGACATCTACGTATGTTTGCGTGAGAACTGACAACTGTATTCACAATATTTCTTTATTTCTATGGTTAGTGTCATTTTGTCTACAAATGTAAAATAAGGCAAAAGATAAAATTATAAAAAGATTTTTATCTTATTACGCCGAAGAAGTATAACTTCTAACGCGTGTACATAAGTACACACACAATTTTATTTTAATGATCAATAGCTTGATCCTATCACACAGATCGCGCCTGCACTAGGACTGCAGAACATAAGTAACAGTACTTGGAAGGATTATTACTTACTAAAGGCACTGTCAGGACTCATAAGAGTTGTTTCACTTTTGTCTACAGCACCTTTACTGTCTATAGAATAACACTAACAGTTGTACATATCCGACATCGAAGCACATTTCCATACGAAAATTTTCACATGATAATTATTATACGCAGTCCAGAAATATTATATGTTTACTTGTTTATTAGTAAGGATGTACTGTCAAATATAAAACCCACTGTACCTACTGAATTTGTAGGAATGGAACATTTCGCTTTGGAAAGGTATCGAGACCATGTCTCCTATTTGTTACTTCAAAATTAAAACTTAAGCTATTTTAAGTTTACATTTAAGGGCCTCTTGATACAACGCAAACAGATATCGACGTTAAAGTTGCATTGTCGTTAGATTTTTTGTGTTATACGTCAGAGAACAATAACACGGTCACCTGTTGGTAAGAGACAACCGTGGTAGATACCATAGATGTCGCAGGTGCGGCGCTGTCCTGCGGCGTGGATGTTAGTCCTATTGTGCAAGCCTAACGACTACCGTACCCTCCAGTCCAGAACATGACAGAGCCATTAAGGCGGCAGTAATATGTACAGTAGTACTATGTCAATTATGCCGAAATTTGAATGTATTTTAAAGATATTTATATAAAGTTGTTATTACACATTCATTTTGTTTAAATTTACATTAATCCAGCCAATTTAAAAATATAAATGTAAAGTGTAAAAAGAGTAACAAGTGTAAAGCCGAAGCGCATAATATAGGTAAATGGTAGTACTATAAGGCGGTAGATCTCTACACGAGCAAGTTCCTGCACAGTTCTCTATTCCCGGTGGTCTTGTTGGAAATAACCTATTTAAGGCCCCATACTTAGTCAGCCAGAAGAGCCAATCGCCGCACTCCCCGTTCCATGATTACTATGAAATATTGCGCTCTAAAGTAAACGTCTTAAGCGACAAATCACTATTTTACAAAACACTATAAAAGTAATTTGAAAAAAAGTATAAAAACTGAAACACTTACCTTTTAGGTTTAGTACTTATCTATGTTTACGTTAAATCTGGTGTCGATATTTTCATAATTGAAGTAGACAGTTGGGTTTTGCTTTCAAAAAAGGGTTAGCTTTTTGATTTTTTTCTATCGAGCAAAGTGAAATGAATCGTGTCTTGGAAACACTAGTCTTATAAAGCACATTGATGTTAATCTTGTGTATTTTTGTCACCGAGATCCATGATTGCTTTGTATGAAAAAAAAACATTATACTGCTGAATTATTTTAGCATACATGGACCCTTAACCTGTAACCTATTTAAAGCTGCCTGCCAGATAGTCTATTCTATTTAAAGGACTCGGACCAAGACGGAGAAATTTAGTTTACACTGAGTACCTATTTGAAAGATCAAACATAACAAATAGCTATCTTGTGGGAGTCGGGTCACTTAGCGTGAAGATTGATTGCATTTACCCGAAATCTTAGATTTTAAGATACTGTCAGAAGAAAAAAATTTGATAGAAGAAGGCGTTATTTTGCGGTAATCCATACTTAAATGTAAATAAAATGATCTAATTTGCAATTTTCCACAAAATGTCCGCCAAGTATAAATTTTATAAGCGGCGCAATAACTTCTTTTGATATATTTGATATTTTCCATCGTCGGCGCTTGGTAAAACTTCCAAATATTCATATTTTTAAATGAAGAAACACTTGTACTGTTTTACGTATCACTTATACTTTATTATTTTATAAATAACCTACGGGTTTCGCTTATGACAGCATCATCAGGGCTAGAACTTTAGTTTAAGTTGATTAAGCATCTGATGGATGCTATCATAAGCGA
>NJDD01001322.1:34099-70860 GCA_002245505.1 Calephelis nemesis
GGTAGCCGGTAAACTTACTTTTGCTCGAGGCCTAACATCCCGGCCTCTGGTTGGCAACGCACCATTACCACCTTTGGTGTCTCTAGGCGGCGGAAATTTCTTACCATCTTGAAATCCGTCTGCTTGTTTGCCTTCCAATGTCATAAAAAAAAAGCTCGTCGTTGCAAGGGTGCTAGTGCCAAATGAACCGATGCTCGCACGAGCTCAGCGGGTTCAGTTGACCTTTACTGTCGTGAGGCCGGGAGCCGCACGAGGTGAGACAGCCGCAGTTGGACAGCAACCGGTGACAGTGGCCATACAAATGTTCGGTTTAACAGTGACCTCGACGGTGTCGGTCGCCGACCGATCTGTTACGTATGACGGCATTTCACTTTCGATCGCACGCGTCCGCGCTACACATACAGCTACATTCGGTTTGGTGTTCCAATACTTTCCAATCCAGATGAAAGTTACCACAAATTATAATCTATTGCATCCTCGTGATAATTATTATATCATAAAATGTTCGATTACAGCTACGTTATAAAATAAAATCAAGCCATGATTGAATTTAACGGTAAAACGTATTAATCTATTCTGTTGTAAGCTGAGTTTTATTCCTGCCGCCATAACATCATGAAGTGTTCCGGTTTAGAGGGTAAGGTAGCCGGTAAACTTACTTTTGCTCGAGGTCTAACATCCCGGCCTTAGGTTGGCAACGCACTATAACCACATTTGGTGTCTCTAGGCGGCGTGAATTTCTTACCATCAGAAAATCCGTCTGCTTGCTTGCCTTCCAATATCATATAAATAAAAAAGACGAGTTTCACTCCGGGAGTGCCGGCAGAAGTGATAACTTGAATATTAACGTGGAGTGCCGGCAGAAGTGAAAACTTGAACGTTAAACGTTTAACGTTGTGCATTTTTGATATTTTGGAATGGTTTTTAATTATCAGTATGGAAGTACTATAATTTATGTACAAATATTATTTTCATATCAATAATCTGCGTTTGGCTTGACAAAAACTCGCTAAAGTAAGACCACGTGACGGCTAGGAGCGTTGTCATATTATCTGTACATCGAACATTGCTCGTCTACACATAAATCTTATTTTAAAGATAGGGCAAATTAAGAAATGTCTGTTGATATTATGCGTATCTGCTATCTGTGAGAATGTAATGGTAGGTATATTGCGGCGTATTATCCATTACGCATCCTATACTCTTCGGACAAAAACAACAATGAATCTACGTTTTATTTTAGATCTCGCGCCGTCTTATTCGCTGTTGCGCAGTGCGCCGTCTTAGGTTCTGACGCTCTGACGCGAGTTTGGAAGTTTTTACCCAATCCACAAAAAGTGCGCAACGCCGCTAAAGAAATTTTCACTTCAAAAATGTAATTATATATTCTATTTCAAGCAGAATTCGTTTGCTAGTCCGTTTACGGGATTGGACTGTACTCTTCAGGAGTTAGTACCAGTGCGCACTTCCCCGTGTTACCGGGTATTGTCAAACAGCTCTCCTGCCTAGCAGATAGTGAGGTCTGTTATTTGCTTTTGCAATCATAACTAACTCCGAAACGAATGGAGCGATTTAAGTGCGGATTCTTTTGTTTGAAAGCTGACATGAACGAGATGGTCCTTAGATACAATTTGGATAGGTTTGACATGCTGTTGTTAAACTTTATCTATACCATAATATTATAAAGCTGAAGAGTTTGTTTGTTTGAACGCGCTAATCTCAGGAACTACTGGTACGATTTGAAAAATTCTTTTAGTGCTAGATAGCCCATTTAACGAGGAAGGCAATAAGCTATATTTTTCGCGGTACGAAGTCGCGGGCGGAAGCTAGTTAATTATATGATTAGTGGGATTGGCATTTTACCTACTTACTTACCTGTGTAGTGGGAGAGCAGCAGTTGACATTAATTACCTTCACGTACATTTATCTGCAGAAACAATGATATATATGTATTGAGAGCTGTCACGTAACGCTCGTTAATTATATATACTGCACTAGAATTGTTTATGTTTATGTATCTCGTTACATAATTTTTGTAACAACTATTATAATGATATTATATACGAGGACAGCTGATGCTAAGATGATAAGGTCGTGCTTCTCACCGCCTTCTGTACAATTCAACTGCGTTTTAAATATTAAATACTCACATTAATTACGTATTTTAACAATTTAGTTTAAAATTTGATGTGGTCATATAACGACAATTAAATTTATAATATGTAGATCAATTGTTTATATAAATATGCATCAGATTGCGTGATTTCTCTGGAAGCAGTTATAGTAATACATAAAATATTAAATTAACATTAATTAAACAAATTAAGGATGTGGAAATTAACCAGATGTGGTTGGCGGCAGAATGTCTGTTTTATCACTTACATTTTAGGGTTCCGTAGCCGAATGGTGTAAAACGGAACCGTTGTAAATTCGAAACGTCAGTCTTTTTTTTGAATGACTAATGTGTTGCCAACCTCGCAGTTTTTACAACTACACCGGGCTTTAAACACGTCAGTCTGTTCGTCCGTATGTCACAGCCACTTCGATCCCAAACTTTTGTTTTTGGTTGGTAGATGTATTCTGTAAACCGCGATTACATACGAAATCGTGTGAGGACGCCCGAACAGAAGTGGTAACGTAAATTAACATAATGTGAAATATTTAATTTTTAAGTTGTTTTAACTTGAAAGAAGCTTAGGTTATAATTTAAATTTTTGTATATACTAATATGATTCTTAATAAAAGGAAACTTTGTTAGAGTGAGGAAGGAGGAGCTTACCTGCTATTGGCGTATGCTTGAGAAAATTGGAGGCCAGACGGACTGGCGCCGCAATGTGTCGCATAATAAGTTATAAATACCAAACGTGGAAGTAAATCTATCAATCGATTTTTTGATCAAACTTACAGATACGGGACGTTTGTAGATTGTTCTTGAACAATGATTTTGAAGTTACTAGGACCATTTTTTTTCAAAGTTAATCGTTTGAAAGTTATTTTTAGAAGATTGCTATATTTAGCACCTTCTTAAAAACCGCAAGGTTTAAGGTTAATCACAGAGGTACCTTTGTGATTAAATGTAAATTAAAAAAAAACCGTACCGTACATCAAGTTCATTAAATTAATGTGAGATATATACTTATCTATACTAATATTATAAAGAGGAAAGATTTGATTTTTGTTTGTTCGAAATGAATAGGCACCGAAACTATTGGACCTATTTCAAAAATTCTTTCACCTTTAGAATGCTTCATTATCCCTGAGTGATAGGCTTTGTTTTATCAAAATCGGTGCAATAGAAGCCAAGTTACGCAGGCGAAGCTGCGTGAAACTGCTAGTCTAATATATTTTTGATACTACGCGTTCCTCATATAACATATTTTGATGTCCTCATATTACATAACATATTTTGATGACATGGAAGTAAATATATGTAATGAGAGCCTTATCTTATCGTATCTTATATAATTATCTCTTGTTATTTAGAAAAGGAACTAGTTCATCACATTAGACTAAGCGATGAACTAGTAGTAGGCGTGTTTAATTGTATAGAGATACAGGTGTTATGTTTAAGACACGAAATGATTTTAAGGATAGACATGCTTATTACTAAATAGATTTTTTACTTCTCATTTGGCTTTGCCTTCATTCACCTTCTTCTCTTCTAGTGAACAGGTATATGTAAAATACCAAAGAACAACAGAAGGTTCTGAAATGTTAATTACCAGATTTATGTTTATAATAATAGTATATTATTTTGTTAAATATTCTGTTCCTGTTAAAAAAGTTTTTAAGATACACTTACGTCTTTCAAGAAACCTAGTCTAAAAAAAGACGGGTTGCACTCCGGGAGTACCAGCAGAAGTAAAAACTTGAATATTAACGTTGTGCATATTTGATATTTTGGAATGATTAGGGAATAATTTTGCGCAAATTGCTTTAGTTATCAGTAAGAAAATACTATCATTTATGTGGTATTTTAATACAATTCTTGTGTTTAATCGGACGTTTTTGAATTCGTACTGTAATCGTACAACCCTTAAAATGTACTAGTACATGTCCTTATTAGTACTATTAGTACTCTGTGCTAAACCATGAAACTTCAGTACGCTACCTAACAAGTACGGCCACTTCATAATTTACCTCGGCCAGTTATTATGAGATAAAATATGATAAACATTTAATTTTTCAAAGCTTATACATAATATGTAAAAGATGTAAAAAAAGCCTTTATTTTGCTAATTCCGCGTAAACAGAGTAACTGTTGTGACAAATATTCTTCCAAATGACACAGAATGTGACAAGCCTAACTAACGTTCCCACCGCCCAAATCCGCGACCAGAACACGAATGAAGGAAGAACTCGGGGAACAAAACCACTCGTCACGTCATTCGCCAACTTTGTAGAAGAACTCACCACAGAGAACACTAAATCGTACTCGACGTACGTTTCGCCTCGACACCGAGCCATCCTCAGGAAATCGATCGTACCATACAAACGACGACACACGAGTCACGAGTTTATGCAAAATAAATAAAAACTTTTTTTAAAGATACTTTAAAAAAAACTTATGCATTATTCAATTCAATACTACTAAGAACTGCGCCGTCTTATTCGCGCGTGCGAATTCCAAAAAAAGAGCGCAATGTCGCTAAAGAAGTTTTTACTTCAAAAATATTTTTTTCAACAAACATTTGCTCTAAAGTTAAAATTAAATAATTTAGTTAAGGGTTACTTTGCATGGTACTTCCATTTTAGATTTTACTGTACCTGTCCTGTTTTAGACAACAAACTAACACCTTACAGAAAAAGTGACTGATGTGTGAACATCCCCGTAGCTGCTAAATAATGGATGCACTATGTTTGAAATACGGATGTAAGAAAAGGACGCTTGCATCAAAGGAATTCCGGACTTAGTTGGAGTTTCCTCATTGGGTTTCCGACAAATCTAACGAGGCCTATCTCCCCAAAGATATAATTACCACGTTATGTATCAAAATTCATAAATTAGCAGACTTTATTATTCTGGTTTTGTACCTACGAGCGAAGTGTATGGAAAGGCTCTATCCTTTTAAACGATCGCAGCGCGTGCTGCGGCAGAAACGTGTAACAAAAGAGATTAGTCAAATTTGCTAATCTAACGTTGTTTTGAAAATGGGTAATTGTGGGTGTGCTATAATCTCAAAAACACCAGACTATGTAAATTATGATGTAGATAGTCAGTGTAAATTTTATGTTTTTCCTTAAGCAACCTGAAAAACAGATCAAAGAATCAAACGGGTAATAATAATAAAAAAATATATTTATTTCACGTGAACCTACAAGAGGCACTTGTGACGCGTCTATACAATAATAAATCTACCACCGGATCGGAACGCAGCCGCACACTAAGAAGATCCGGCAAGAAACTCAGCGGGCTTGTCATTTTTTTTCTTATTTTAAAATATATTTAATAATACATTATATATTATAAGAGATTGGCATGAGGAGCAATTAATCCCAAGCAGTCTTATCTGCTAAATATTCAGCAATGTTATAATAACCCTTTTCATTTAATTTACATTTAACACATTTCTTAAATATATTCATAGCTAGACACAACCCTAAATTACAAAGTTAATTAAAAATATATTAAAGGATATTTACTAATTATGGTATTATTTTTTATTGTTGGTCCATCAGCAACAATAAAAATAATACCATGTTTTTTACTATCGCGATGTTATCCAAAACCTGACGACAAATATGTACCATTTCGTAGGTAACAAAAATCTACTAATGAGGCGTCCATAAATTACGTGAGGTGTTTTTTACATTTTTGTGACTCCCTCCCTCCTAGTGAAATGTTGTGAGATTTTATACAACCCCCGCCCCCATCCCTGAATCAAAGTTACAGCAAAAAATAATTCGTGTATTTTTTACGACTAGTTACGACTAATAATCAATTAAGTATAATAATAAAATTACAGTAGAATACTTAAATCGTAACTACTGCGATTAAAAAAAGAATATTTACTCTAATTCAGTCCATTGAGAATTATGCGCGGTCTCAAGAGAGACTGTTGAAACCAATATGTCCGTATGATTTTCAGTAAAATTATCTGGTCCTTCAACTTCGTTCTGACCTAACTACACTAAGCCGATGGCGCTTGCGCACAGTAACTTATTGGCTCGTCTTGCAAAGTAAATACCGCATGTACTGAGCCATATTTTCTCTAAATCATCACGTGCACTTGGGCAATTGGTTAAATCGGTGTGTCGTATTAGAAATTAAGCAAATGGCTTTCCGTCATGCTCTTAAAAGTCCGGAATTGTTAAATGTCCATCAACTTCCGTGTGGGCTTCTTTGCAGAATAGACCATCTGAATTGGTATAAGTATCATCGCTTTGTCTAATCCTGCCACCATAACGTCAGTGCTTGCGGTTTATGTGTTCCAGTTCGGAGGATATGGTAGCCGGCAAACTTACTTTTACTCGAGGTCTAACCTCCTAGCTTTAGGTTGATGGTAATGGTGCGTTACCATCAGGCGTTGCGTTACCATCAGGAAATCGTTGTTTGCCTTCCAATAACATAAAAAAACCTAGAGTGGGTATGGAAGTGGCAGAAAGAAATATAAAAGCTGTTGCAAACAACTGTTAATTTGGTTGCCTATGTTATCTAGAGGTCCGACGTCGGACTTGACTTCTTGAGGGGACCTGTTCGATCCCCGGATCAGGCAACAAAAAATAATAGAAAATGTGTATTTTCAATTTTCTAATAAAATTAAAGTTGCCTAATAAAATAAAAACTGAAAACAAAAATGCTTATTTATATTTATGTTGAATTTAAAATAAAAAGTCTGACATCATTTTTTTAAATTTCAACGGACGGATCTATGTGGACCTTCACCACCGTGACAGATTTTTTTATATATATGTGTTAGAAATATTATTGTTATAAATGTATTTATATTATATGTATTTAGTGTATTGTAGTGTATATGTATTTAGTGATTTTCAATGGAGTATGTATCACAACGAATAAAAATCACTTGATTTTATTCGAACCTAGTGGCCCGAACCGGCTTTGCACGGATATAAAATAGAAATATAAACCTTCCTCTTCAATCACTTTATATATTTAAAAACCGCATCGAAATCTATTATGTTTTACGATATGATTATAATCTATAATGTTTTAAAGATTTAAACATACAGAGGGACAGAGGAAGCGACTTTGTAGTGATGAATAACACCCAAAGTTGATAATTATTATTACATTATTTCATGAAGTCGGGTTTATTTTATAATGATACACTTGTAAATCTGTATTCTCTATATTTAAACATTAATTTTCATCATTAATTTTACAATCGTTTTTATTTTTATTTTCAGGAATCATTTCAAAAAAGAAATACCTGGTGTCCCGTAGAGCTGGCAGAACAACATAATATTATGTGAGGTAAGATAAGCTTTTGAAACAAAATAATCTTTGTTTGTTTTTAAAGGTATTTATGTATGTCTGTATCTCTTAACATATAATTTTTAAAGCCAAATTTTTCAGTATTTAAGAATACGAAACAATATAGCTACCTATTAGGTTCAGGTCAGTAGATCCTAAATAATTATTTGTCCTATATGAACGTTATAGTAAGTACATATAAAACTTTTTTAATATTCGAGACTGCGATTTTCGTAACTGAATAATAATATCAATATTTATTTCGGAAGAAATTTGCAGTGTTGACTTGATATATCTATTTATTGATATTTGAGATAATACTTTTTAAGATATAGCGAGGAAAATCTCGTGACGTGTGTTCCTGTGTCTTGAAAAGCAAAGTTTAGACTCAGTTGTTGCCAATCCATACGTGCAACAGTTACAAATTATTACTAATTGATACTTTGTACGTACAATTACCAGGAAAATCCAAGTACAAAAGAGTAAACTTTAACTTTCAAAAAATCCTGTTTTTTTAAAGGAGATATTTCGATTTTTTAGTATATAACATCATGTTAGCATCTAGAATGTTTGTTGCAGATATGCTTGAGCAACAGTAACTGCTTTCTGAGGTGAAGATCAGTGCCTCAGTTTCCCTATAAAAGCTTTTTTTTATGATATTGGAAGGCAAACAAGCAGACGGATTTCCTGATGGTAAGAAATTCACGCCGCCTAGAGACACCAAAGGTGGTACCAATCCGGTCGAGTCGCTGCTAAACTCTACCACCTAGTCAGATGTCACGGTGTTAGTGACGGTGAGCCAATGCTCGCCTTTTACGAGCTGTCTGGCAATAAAGGCAGATGGTCTATTCTACAAAGGAGCCCGGACCAACACGGGGAATAATATATATTTGTCTGAGAACTGAGTCAGTATTGCACAAACACTCTGGTAGGCGTTTAACAATCAGCGATTTTATCTTACCACTTACAAAACGAATTACTTCTCACCGTGTGTAATTACGCGCGTAACATGGTAAAACATCTGCGAATTACATAATATCTTCAATATTATAACAAAACATTACGTAGCACTATTGAAAGCACAATTTTCTTGACAATTAAAAACGTTGTGTCATACTTCATGCGTGCGTGGGAAGAGGCCATTGTCAAATTGTGAACTAAAATAAACATTATAGCTTATTTTTTACTATACTTAACAATTTTATTTACCAAGCTTATTGTGTATCTCTATGGGTATATTGTTCTATAGGAATTATGGTCTAAATTCCTTTGACAGTTCTAACAAAAACCATGAGAATGTTCAACATTGTATGGTTTTAAAAGTATGCCAAATAAAAGTTCTCGCTTTTGAAGAGCTGCTCGTCTAGATTGGTAACTCCGCCTTACCGTTACTGCCGCTGTAATATCAGTTACTTGCTATTGTCGTAGTACGGTTTGATAATGACAGCCAATAATAATACTTGCACAAGAGACTCAGCCAAAAAAAACTTACACAAGAGACTAAGAAATCCGCTTCAGATTGGATGTATACTTACAATAAGAACATTTTTTGGTGTCTATTTGCAACATATTATTTTTTTAGACACTGAATATTTTGTTTACTTCTTTGTCGCCTTATACCTTTATAAAAATCATGGCATTACAAACTACGACCGTTGTCACAAGATAAAAGTGTTAAAAGTATACGGAGGCGTCGCGTCATCTAAATCACATTAGTTTTAAGTTTTGACATAATTTAATTTGTAACATTTGGTAGTCAATAAAACAGACTCACGCATGTAAATATTTTTTATTACTGTAATTATTTAAAACCACGCCCTACATTAAAATAATTTTGAATGGACCACCCGAGACGAAACATTAAAGGTAGGTGGTACCGGACATCACTTCACCTATCCGGACCATTAAGTAGGTATTTCGGGTTGCACCGGATCGTATTTATTTTAATTTAAGATTTTTTTTGTTTTATATTTTAATCATTTTTTTCGTTTGAATGTGCTAATGTACTTAAACAATAGATTATGTTATTATTTTATTTGTGGTCCGAGTCGCCGGAAGAAAAACATTAAAATTAAATCAATCCGGCGACGGGGATCGAGGTTTCAGCTAATCCGGTCCCAGTCGCCGGAATCCTTGCTTCCTTCACATTCATTATCCTTTTTATACAAGTACCCCGGTTTCAAAGACTTTTGACACTACCCTCGGATAACACCCCAGCAATTGAATCTTGAAATGTCAACCTAGGTCTCCCCAGGTACCTACATCCATCCGCATGTCCTCTGTATATATGCTTTGTCAATATTTTCATCTGTCATTTTTTCTGCATGGCCGAACCATCGAAGCTTGCCCTTTCTCATTTTCACAACAACAATTTCTTGCAATATCGCTCTTTCTCGGATCTCACTGTTACGAATGCGGCCAGCAAACATTACACCGCATTTGTCTTTTTTCTGACATACCCAACTCTCGCTTCCATACAACAACGTTGGGATAAGCATATAATTATGCAAAACGGGTCTAGCACCTTCATTCTAAACTTCGTTTTTGAAATAGCTTACCCATCGCTTCATTCATACTATTCCCTGTACACACTCTCCTTTCTACATCCGCAGTGTACCTTCCATCCCTGCTAAAAGCACAACCAAGATATACAATTTCATTCATTTGTTCCAGCACTACATCGTCATCTAAAACTGTCGCATCACTTTCCATAACTGTGAACAATGTTTGCAGTTCAGATGGCGTAGATCCCAAAACTAAATCATCATCTCCATAAAATCTGCATAAATATTCTTATTCTCGGAATTATGACCGACCTTCCGAAAAAGGAATGATGAATTACGACTTGGTAATAAAATTGGAGTCGTATTTTTGCAGTTTTGGGTGCTCTTAAATTTTAGTAACTAAAATTGTAGAAACACAGCACAGGTTAGGAACGCTTCTTGGAAGTCCATGTTGTCTTTATGTCGCGTATATGTTTTAACAGTTAATTAGTAAAGGATCAGATTTATTGCAGTATTTACTAAATTAAATATAACTTTAAAACTATTTACTTCTTCTCATATTTAAATACCGGATATTTACAGATATATTAATTTAGTTTTACAATGTAACAAAAAAAAATAAAAAATATTAAACTCTCATCTATAAGAACTCAACTGCATAAAAAAACAACTTCAATTTCAATTATATGAGTGTTAATTATTATTACAATGTTTCTTTACTTTCTGAATGACAGGTAATTTTTCAATTTGTACTGCGTGTTGTTATGTGCGTAATTTCTTAATTACTTACTAAAACTATGGACAATATTATTAAGTATTAAGCATCTCAAAAAACACTACAATCATGATTAAATTTAAATGGAATCACTAGTAAACAAAAACAAAAAAAAACAAAAACATAAATCGAGATATTTCCGTTTAAAATCGACTTAACAAACACACTATACACACACAAACACAGATGCACCAATGAGTAAAATATTAAACTAATAATTATAATGTTTAATTAAACGTACATAAAGACGGCCTTATCGCGTCGGAGATATGTCTACTAGACAGTCTTAGGGTAAATTGAACTTTCATTAGTTACTACTGTAAAAATCTTAATATATAAAAACTGTTAATAATATCAAATTCTTTTTGAGCTTCGAGTTTTATATTCATTATTATCATCATCAGCCGGAAGACGTCCACTGCTAAACATAGGCCTCCCCCAAAGGGCGCCACAAGTCACGGTCACCAGCCGCTTGTATCCAGCGACTTCCCGCGACTTTGACCAGATCATCAGTCCACCGGGTGGGAGGTCGTCCAACACTACGTACTCCGGTGCGGGGCCGCCACTCGAGAGCTTTTCTTCCCTAGCGTTTGACGGTTCTGCGAGCAATGTGGCCTGCCTATTGCCAGTTTTATATTGGTAGTCATAATTTAAGGTCCTTTGTAGGTACTGGATGAAAAAAGTTTACTGTCGATGCCAGTTCAGTCTACATGTAAACGTTATATAAATGTCACTGATTAGATAGAATTTCAATATATATCTATACTTAATTGTACGTATATGTCCGTCGGTCACATACTTGCGCTTGGAGTCGCGTTGGAATTCGGGTCGAGTTGATCTTTTTTCAATATTTGTGTGCCGTTCAGATCCCGGAGTATCTGCGAATGCGATCTCGGCCACTCAAGTATCGACTGATTGGCTCTACACTCGTGAATATCTAATGTACTGCGCAGGCCGAGTTATACACTTACTGAGGTGTAATATAAAATTGTACTTTGTCTACATATCTTGTAGTACACTAGCGGGTGTGGTATGTTATTTTCATAAAAAATCTTCGTGTGATTATTAAGCGGCGCAAAAGAATAAATTTAGGATTCTATGTTTGACTTTTGAGTGTTAAAGTAGTTGAGATATGTATAAATAACTAGCTGTCCCGGCGAACTTCGTTCCACCCGTTCAGTTTTTTTACCATTTTTCTTGCAATGTTCCCGGTTTTTCTCTTCTTAAGAACCTTCTTCTGACAATAACTAACACAACAAAAAAGAATTAGCCAAATCGGTGAAGTCGTTCGGATGTTATGCGCTTACCAACACATTTAGCAATTCATTTTTATATTATAGATAGTGGGTTTATTCAAAAATTAATGTAAAAATCTAAAACGTAAAGTAAACAATGTGACATGAACTCTACCCTAGTTTTCCAGTTCGTCGCGTCTTGTTGTTTGTTCGTCTTTCCTAAAATTCAACATTTAGTTGATTTATGTCGTGTTTTTTTGACATTTGGTTAGCAACTTTTTACTTTTCTTTCTCATTCGCTCTATAATCGTACACATTTTTCTTACAACTGTTGCTTTCTAATCAGTCCTATCTTTTTAATTAACGACTCCGATTTTGACTTACCTTTATATTTCGGTCTCACACAGACTGTAATATCTGGAATCAGGTGAGATGCTTCTGCCCTCCTATTTGACCACATCCAACACACTTCGTGCTTGATGCTGCTTAAATCCCCCGTATATTTTTGGAGGTATTTCGTGAAGCACACCCAGACGAAGCACACCTAAAGTATTCCACTTTGTACGCCCGTAGGTGGGCTTAAAATAAAAATAAAAATAATAAATTTCATATTCCACGAAGAACACCTGCGAATTATATCATTCGTATAGTGCGAAGACTAAGAAAAAAATGTCGATAGAAGAAAATACTTATTATTTAAAAGACTAACTTAAGGAATACTTTAGGTGTGCTTCGTTTCGGTGTGCTTCATAAAATACCTCTATTTTTTTTCTTCTAGTTGATCTACCGCTCCGCTTGTGACTTGACCCACGGATTGGTCTCGCACGCGCTATAATCTCCGGCGTCTATCCTGCACCTGTCCCAGTCGACCACATCTGGTTGGTCTATCTCCACTCCCGGGTTGGTTGCGTCTCTCAAACGCTAACAAAATAAATTCCACGAATAGGACCAATCTATTTGTTTAATATAAAGAGTTAATGTTGGGATAAGCTCAGTTTATTCAAACTTTTATTTAATTTTTCCCACACACATTTGAACTAATTGAATTTAACTAAGCGACATTATCATTCTAAAAATAATTAGAATTGAAACGGAAGTTATTCTAAGTTTGAAATGGCGAATATCAATAACAATATTCTAATCAGGTTTTTTTTAATGATAATGGAAGGCAAACCAGCAGATGGATTTTCTGATGGTAAGAAATTCACGCCGCCTAAAGACACCAAAGGTGGTAATGGTGTGTTGCCAACCTGAGGCTAGATGTTTGGCCTCGAGCAGAAGTGAGTTCACCGGCTACCTTACCCTCCGAACCGGAACACGTCATGACGTTATGGCGGCAGGAATAGGTAAGGCGGTTGTACCAATCCGGGCGAGTCGCTGTGAAACTCTAACACCTAGTCAGATGTCACGGTGTTAGTGACGATAAGCCTATGCTCGCCTTTTACGAGCTGCCAGGCAAGGAAGGCAGATGGTCTACTTGATTTGAAAACAGAACTGATACGTTAGATATAATATGTTACGTAAAGACATTATTTTATATAAATACTTATTAATAACAGTATTGATAACCTATCTAAGATTAGATATCGTGCTATTTTAGATCAGTTGCCAGGTAAGCGCTGTTATTTTTCAATAGTTATCAAAAATATCATAGCAACAAAACTCTAGAAGACCTATCTTTATCTGTAGATAGGCTATTAATAATGACCGTAACCCGTAAGACAGGTTGGTAATTGTATTAAAAAAAACAAAAATCGATTAATAATCCACTTAAAATTAGATTACTTGATTACAGATCGTAAACATCGATTACTAATAACATGACATCACCAAATAATATTCAAGGTTTTAGCTCAAACCTTATGTATGAAAAATAAATGTATTGTATTTTTGATAAACTTTTAAGAAGAATCCAATTCAAATACTTATTATACACATAAGTATTAATTATAGAATATCAATTGTATGTTTATGAAAAACAATATTTTTCTTAAAATAAAGTAGTAAGTATTTTCTATATCACGAAGAGGTAGACAGAGGCAGAACCAAGCCTCTATATAGTCTATAGATTTTCAAGCAACACGTCATCTGTATAAAAGGAAGATACCTACTGTTGCTACGAGGCCAACCTAATGCCTATTCTGCCTATGCCTATTTCAATAAACCATCTGCATAAATAAGTTTCCAAAAATCCAAACCTTCAAAGTGAAACACGACAATGGGAAGAACTGAATATATCCGACGTTTATATACTGGAATAGGCGATTATAGCAGTCTGGTCAGTTTGACTCCAGGGACTCTCGCACTAAGTAAGATATTTTTAATTATACTCATAAATATACTTTTTATAGGATAAGCAAATGCTTATCCTATAAAAAGTAATGTAATTATTTTTGTGGTTTCTAATTAGTGTCGTGGCATTGAAAAATCTAAACATAGAACTAGAATGTCTAATAAGGTATATGGATTTGTAGGTCTCGGTCCTCGGGTGACAACTTGCTGACTCACTTGTAATGACTGATGCTGTGCTCCACCGCTCGCACAATATTTATTTAGTTACTATCGCCTCTGTGGTCTAGCGGTCCGGGTGTTGGACTTGACTGTATGAAGTCCCGGGTTCGAATCCTGGGTCGGCCAACAAAAAGAAAATTGGATTTTTCCAATTTTCTCATTAAATAAATGATGGTCGAGATTGGAAATGTGCCCGGTTGGCGATAGGCTTGCCACCTATCAAATTGTGGGACTTAATGTCTTCGGCTAGTCGTGAGTGCCCTGGTTGTGCCTCTGCCTACCTCTTCGGGGATATGGGCGTGAAGATACTATATGATTACAAACGCTTATAAGGTTTCGTAATTATTATATATAATTATACTAGCCGTAAATAGCCCTACTAGCCAAATATTTATAGTTTACATATCTTAGATTTTAAGGTGGAATTATATTTCTTTTACTCCTTACAGTTTTCTGAAATATCCACAGTTTTCTTTTCCGATTTTATCACGGGTTTAAATATAGATGATATAGGTATTTGGAAGATGATATCTCCCACTCCAATTTGTAAGTTAAAATTAGATAGTAATTTAAATTTTTATCAGGTTTATAATGTAATTATTATTAAAAAAAGACTAACCCGCCGAGTTTCTTTCGCCGGATCTTCTTAGTGTGTGGCCGCGTTCCGATCTGGTGGTAGTTTTTTACCACTTACATGGTCCTGTAAGAAACTTAATTATTGCACATTAGGTATATTTTAAAAGTACTTGGTAAACAACTTCACTTAGTGATTTTACTTCTTGTGCCAGTTCTAATATTGGAAAGCATGTATGCCGTCGCAGAACTAGAAATTGCATGTGCTTAACTCGGCGCAAGTGGTGGTTTCCTTTCGCTGAGTCAAGTAAGCGCTGACAAACATACTACTTAGTTTTAAGCCTCAGTCACATGCGCCCCCCTATTTCCGTGCAATACTTGGGGCAACAGAGTTCGATATTTTATGAGGGTCAAGAAAGACATCTGCAGAAACAACGACACTATTTGTAAGATGTGGGTTGAAATCCTACAATAAACTTGATATATTTTATCTGAGACAGCTTTACTGTTTATTGTACTTACCTACTAGAAGTTTATCCGTGACTATGCTAGTTTACATTAGAGTGTCATAAAAACTATTAACGTAATAAAGGGGGATCAGTTATAATCCTTTTTGGGTTGATTTAAAAAAAATTTAGCCTTTGCTTAAGCTCGGATCGTTTTTGCTTTTAAGCCGCGAATTCGTAACAGACAGACCAACTTTTGCATTTATAATAATAGGATGGATTTTTTTGGTTAACTTTAAAGTAACGTTTGTTGATATTTTTCCTGAATTCTGTGGCTACAACTCTTTCTAATAAGGTATGATTAAGCCCTAACAACAATTCACATACTCTATTTACATTTAAAGAGTTTTACAGTAATTATGTATTATACGTTATGCATGTATTGTAAAGATTTCAAATATCTACTATACGTACTGGTTTTACAAATAAATTATTTATCGTCTAATCTAGTTAATTTTTAATAAAAAGTAACCTACTAGAAAGACCGCATAAATAGGCATGTAGCCTACCTCTGTTGGGAAACGAAGCCAAGCCTTGTCAAGGGTGTACGCTAACTTATCAACAAACACTTCACTATAATTAACATTTAAGGGGCCATATACGCTAAAATTCGTCAGCAGTTTACTGTTTTTTTCATAAAAAGCAATCATGGATCTTGCTGACAAAAATATACAAGATTAACATGAATATGCTTTACTAGACTAGTGTTTCCAAAACACGATTCATTTCACTCTGCTTGATAGAAAAAAAATCAAAAAGTTAACCCTTTTTTGAAAGCAAAACGCAAATGTCTACTTCAAATATGAAAATATCGACATCATATTTAACGTAAACACAGATAAGTACTATACCTAAAAGATAAATGTTTCAGTTTTTATACTTTTTTTCAAATTACTTTTATAGTGTCAAAAATAGTGATTTATCGCTTAAGACGTTTACTTTAGAGCGCCATTGTTAATAGTAGTCATGGCACGGGGGAGCGCGGTGATTGGCTCTTCTGGCTGACTGAGTATGGGGCCTTAAGTATAATATATTCTTAGTTTACTAGCTTATCTTACTACCTCTCATAAAAAATAGTCTTAAAATATTCAAAATATCATAAAAGATCCTAAAACAATATTGATCTATTTATAGTTTTATAATAATATAAAAGTGCATTAGATTCAAAGCTCGTCAATTTTGAAGAATGTGTGGCCATTGAGGCATCTACAATGTATCTGGGCCTAAATGAGGTGTCGGCGTGTCGACGGTGAAATAATAGCCAATTATTTTCATACTAGAGGTGCGGCTGTTTATACCTGCCAGAATAGTAAATTATCAAGGAAATTATACAAAGAAACATAGAAATTACGACTTAGAACGGGGTTTTAGATAAATAAAATAAGTAATTGACAACCCCATTCTCTTCGGTCGGGTCGGCTACACCTTTGGGGAACTAGTTACCCACAGCGGTGTTCCCAAACAAATACGAATTGGAAACTTATAACAAAATATGGAGGCGATGGTAACTTACTATCCCAGTAATATCCCAGGTGATCCCAGTTGTCGTTTTGCAACTTCATCTAGAAAGACAGTTTTGGTAATGGGTAAAAAAAAAATATTTTTACTTACTTACTCCACAGGCTCAGTGACCCGAAGTGGGTTTTGACCTCCGAAACAAGAGCTTTCCACCGCTTTCTGTCCTGCGCTAGTTTCTGCCAATAGTCGACACGAAGTTCACGCATGTCATCCTCCACTTTATCCCAGCGCTACTTGGTTCGTACTTGGCGCTTGGATCTTCTACAACTAGGTTGAAGTATGCGATCTTTACACCACGATCTCCGCCCCTTTTTCTCGAGGTGACCCAGCCAGCGAAGTATGTGAGCTTCAAATTCATCAATGACGTTTGTGTCACCAGCTCTTCAATCTCGACATTATTTCTTACCCTCCAGGACCCTTTCTCTATCCTTACACCAACACCACCCAGGATTTTCCGAAGCAGCTTCCTTTCAGCGACTAGCTGTTTGTATTCTTCCTTTTGTGTTAACGTTCAGGCTTCTCGACCGTACATCGAAGCAGGTCTTATCACCGTCTTATAATATGTATACGAAGGTTTGTGATTCTACTTAGCAGCTTGAACGTTAACACCTTGTGAAGGGCTGCACTGCATCTAAGGTAGTTCTGAATGCGTATGTCGATCTCCTCTTCACAGGTATTTGTATCAGTTACCGTTCACTCCAGATACTTGAACTTAGGCACTCCATTGTACGTCGTGTCGGCAACTCGCAAGTTATCTCGCTTAATGCGCGTGCCTTCGTAGCGATATTCCGATTTGTCGTGTCTAATTCTTAAGTCCACTTTTTTCGCCCTACCTCCAAAATTTTTGCGTACTCCCGAACTCTTTTACAATTCTCACCTATCAGGGCTAGGTCATCTGCGTAACACAGTATTCCCCAGTTTCACTTCTCTTTTAAGTGCTAACACTTTTTTTAGACTATTAAATATTGGTTGAATCTAGAAGCGTTAGATCTAAACACGCTTGCGTATACAAACAAGTTTAGATTAGAACGATTAGCAGAGATAGTGACAAGAAAAGGAAAAGGTATCACTTTGGGTGAGCCGCTGCAGGACAGGTTGTTGACTAGCTGAATTATCCACCATTCCAATTTTCTAGATTATGTCATGAAAAGGCAATGGGTTCTTCTTATCCTTTAGCCTTGACTTATCATCTACTGCAGACGTAGAGATCATAAGACCATCAAGAATTTCTTCACAAGGACATACAATATTTTGTTTTCTGTACCGATACGCAGTGACACCATACAGGCATCCAATCTTGCCCCCGTCTTCATCCGTCGCTCTACTTAAACACTTCTTACAGAAAAATCTTCTCTAAACCAGTAGTACTAAAGCGCATATCCGCCTGTGGAACGTATCTCCAACGGTGTTGCAACAACTTGTATCTGCCCATAACGGCTTAAAATCCCAATTATCGGATTTAAGAATGTTGGTAAACAGTATCGTGTTTTTGCAATCATCGAAAAATGTTAATACCACATTAGCGATACGGTTCTCGATTGAGAAATCCATTTACTGGTATTTTATTGATTTTATGTTTAAATAATGCGTTCTTCGGAAGTTTAAAATTAAATACAAATTACGTAAGTAAAGTTTTGCAATTGAGATAACTGCGAGAACATCTTGAGACACGACTTGTTTTTTTTAGTTTACTCTTTTAACAGCGGCTTTGTTGAATTCTCATACATGGGACACACTTAAAGTTTTGCACTTCTAACTAATCGGAATTATTTGAATTTCGAATGTTACATTTTTGAAACGTTGCAACCTTCTTTGTAATAAAACAACAATTGGCGGGAAATAATTTTTTAATTGTTTTTTGTCACACATCAAAGTTCTACGTACGCAAAGAAAATGGAGTTAAGTCGAAAAGCTTTTAGAGCGGTGATTTTTTATGATTTCAATTTCGTAATGGGCGGCCTACAACTGCTGTCAATGTAAATAACGTGGCTACTGTTAAGCGGTTTATTGAAGGAAACCCCCGGATTTAAGGTATTTCGAGGATAATTGGCTATTGGTTTAAGTCAAATTCAGAAAATTTTCACATTTTTACATGAAGAATTGAAAGTTCGGAAACTTTGTTGCCGTTGGATCTTTCATGAACTGACAGCGGAGCAGAAGTGGGCTCGCGTGGAATGGTGCTCACAGATACTATTGAAGTACTTACGACCACGGACGTGGATTTATTGTTTTGAACCCGCAAAAAGAAAAACAGCAATCTTGTGAATGGGTGTTTGAAAATGAGAAAAGGCCAACAAAAGTAAGACAGGCGAGAAACGTTGGTAAAAATGATCGCGTTTGTTTTCTCAGCAACGGGTCCCATCTGAACAATTCCAAAAAAAGTGTTAATACCGAGTGGTATTCTACCATTTGTTTACCCAGGCTGAAAGAAAAAGTTGTCGAAAGACGACCCAAAATCCGCATTCTCCTACACCATGATAACGCTTCTTCACACACGGCCTACATACAGTCATTTTTAACTTCCAGAAAAGTACATCTCGTCACCCATCCTGCGCATAGCCCCGACTTAGCACCCTGTGATTTCTGTATTTTCCCTAAAATCAAAGATTTGATGAGAGGTTTTACTTTTACCAACTCCGAAGAGGCAGTGATAACGTTCAATTAGTACGTACAAAACATGCCTTTAGATCTGTGGTCCTCCTGTTTTAAAAAATGATTCGATCGCATGAAAAGATGTTTGAAATGTAAAGGAGATTATTTTGAAAAGCAATAAACATAATATATTGGTCATAACATTAGGTTTTTTTTAAGTTACGAAAAACTTATAGTGTTACCGACGTAGACTTGGACAAAATAATACCTGATCATTATTTCTGTTGTGCAATTAAAAAAAAATCCCCAATGTTTATGTTAGTTAATAAACAATATAAAATCATTGTTAGCTTTTTGTCATTTAATTAAAGTTGATAAAATGCCACCAACAGGTCCGACTTGTTGGTCGATTGGCTAGCGTACTCGCCTAACTGCATCGACAAATCGCGAGGCTCGGGTTCGATTCCTGACGGGGGCAGGCACTTGTGTGATGAACATTTAGATGTCTGCATTTCCGGGTCTGGGTGTATATTAAATGTATTCTGGTATTTATTTAAGTATTTCTATGTAATAGTATCGTTGACTTATGACTAACACCCATAACACAAGCATATAATTTGCTTACTTTGGGGTAAGATTCAATTTGTGTTACTTGTCCAGAGATATTTATTTGTTATTTATTTATTTAATGCTCGTCGCTGTTGTGTTCCGGTTTGGGACATAGAGTTGCTAGTAAACTTACGCTTACTACTTTTTTGCCATAACGTATTTCTTACCATCTCTATGATATGGTAATGAGTTACTATTCAGTATTTGTACACGTACTATGTAGGTATATTCGGCCAATTACTTGTAATAGCTGCTAGCAATTATCCGAATAATAACTCCAGTTATGATTGCAAGATACACTTTTCTATTATAAAAACGTGTGTTGCCAATTCGTGATAATATCCCATGCAGCCTTGCCGAGAACCTCGAAATAGAGACACGACTTGAACTCAGCCCTACTTATACAGCTGCTAATCACGAAAACTATTTCTCGTCTTGCGTAAAAAAAATGTGTAACGAGTATCACTGGTTACACATGCAGTTGACGTTTTTGGTCTGGATGTCTGGATTAGCGCTTGACCAGGAGACTTTATTCCAGCCATCCTATTTATTTTATTTTATTATTTTACTTTATGATATTGGAAGACTAACAAGTAAATGGAACCTTACCCTCCTAACCGGAACACGACAACTGCAAGCACTGAGGTTATAGCGGCAGAAATAGGTAAGGCGGTGGTACCAATTAGGGCGAGTCGTTGTGAAACCACATAGTAGGTATTCTACGTATTTTACGCAAAGAAACGCTTTTTGAGACTTTTCACCTTGATAAGTTTGAACGAATGAAACGTAAAATGTTCCTATTAGTCATATGCATAATAACCAATAGAAACTTTTTACATTTCATTCGTCCAGGTATCCCAAACATTTGTACTTATTTTAATACTTTTTCAAGTAATCTGTTCTCTCACATAGCGTACTTATACTTGATTTTGTATCCCCGACGGAAAACGAGATATGTAAGTTGAATGTGAGCTCATTTGCAGCTTATTTTTAAGCATCCGAATGTACACGTTTCATGCTTCATAGGTATTTATTTGAAGAAGTTGAAGGTGGGAGACGTAATCCTGGAACACCTGGTGGTAAACCCATTCTGTCTTATTAATAAGTTCGGAGTAAAGTACTCCAAGGTTCAACCTGGTATTATAGTCTTTATTACAAAATCTTACTCCTGCTTTAGTTTCTGTTTATTAATAAGGCGGATTGAGTTTGGACAGGTCCTATTTGTCTAGCTAGAACTATTCACATTTTCTGATGACGAGATCTTGAGGACAAGGACCTGCTAAATGAGCTGGGAGGTGACTAATAGATCATTATGTTTCGTAATCTAAATCATATCAGAAAGAGATGTGTTGTAAGTTTGACTTGATTGTGTGTGTACGTGTGTCTGTCTCTGGCTTTATAACTTTTTGACGGTTCGATCGACCTTAAAACATTTTTTTATTTGAAATTTGACGTTACCGAGGTGGTTCTGCCCTACATTACATGTACCTACACCAAATACAAAATAAAGTATTTTGTAAGTAGCTACTTTGTAAAATTAGATTTAATGATTTCGCTAAAAGTTATTACTTTTTGGGTGATTTCATCTTGTAACTTATTCGACAAATAAGAGAACTTTCACTGAGCTAAAGTGTGTTTGTATTGGATCTGTGGCGATCTTAAGTTAATTCTTTGATTTTCTTTATTTAAAAGCTATATTTCGAAACAGGATTATTTTTTGAAAACATAGAGTAAATACATGCTTTTTGAGTTATTGAGAAAACATGAATATTGAATGTATATAAACAGAAAGGGTGCCTAATGTGCCAAGTGAAAAAGTTCAATAATTTCCGTAAGTATGATGGTCTGAAGTTAAATGTTTCTAAGACAGACTACATGGAATGTAACACCACGGATCCCACGTCAGTACGAAAAGGTGAACACATGTCCAAACGTTCAGAACAGTTTTAGTACCTGGGATAACATCCATCCAATGTTAGGCCTGTCCTTTTACCGTTTATTAGGCCGTTACACGAACGACGCGCAACGTGACGACAACTGCGATCTATTGCAGTGTAACGCGAAAATATACTTACTTAGTATTAAATACGCTCACATTCATGTTCGTAATATAGCAGATAAACTGCAAGAAAGCCGCTTGAGGTTGCAGGCTAGGTGGGTGACAAATGTGCAAACGCCGCCAAGCCATTAGATCCGGTAAAATAGGCTCTCCCAAGAGACACTGGTTTGATGCCGTGGAACAAGACTTGTGTGTCAATCAATTCACTATCAAGGACGCCGAAGACTGTGCAAAGAAGAAAAGAGAACGCGAAAGGGTAACGAACCCTGGGATCGCTAAAGGAACAACTAGGATTAACACTAGATAGTGATGATGAGGATAATAATGCTTCAATTTCTATGACTTTGCAAGTATGTATCTGAATTCGACATGCGTGATCACTCCATGAAATGTTACTGGTGTGTTAAACTGCAATTACCTAAGTAATAATAATTTTGTCTAAAGATATGCTTATTAATTTACCTATTTTGATATTATCCTTCTACTTAATAATTATAACTTAATTAATTAGTAAATAATTGTAACTTTTCTCTTTTTCAAAACAAATTTAGAGATTCAAACTTGAGCAATATCGACTGATGGTACTGAGCATGTGTGCAAACCCCTCGACCATCGAGGAGGTCCGTTCTAAAGAGTTTAGTTTTCATTTAATTTGTGAATATAATCTAAGGCGTACCACACACGAGCATGTCCAGCGGTCATTTGTATGTAGGAACGTGTTGAATTGTTGAGCGCTGCCGGCAGCAGTGCGATAACAATGGTTAATCTACCATCGGCGGTATTGTGTGGCCGGAGCGCCCTGCGCCGGACCCTTCCGACCCTCGACGGACGGGTAAGGGGTTAGACACAACATACACTGCTATAATGACCAATTGTGACTATTTGATCTTACAAAAAGTTACATAACAACAAATTTACACTAGGCAGGATTTTAGTTCCTGCCCTTCATCTTTCGCTGGCGTCTCGTTAGAAAGTGTTTTTTGCCCCCATACTTAGTCAGCCAGAAGAGCCAATCACCGTAGTATAAAAACTGAAACACTTATTTTTTTAGGTATAGTACTTATCTATGTTTATGTTAAATCTGGTGTCGATATTTTCATAATTGAAGTAGACAGTTGGGCTTTGTTTTCAAAAAAGGGTTAACTTTTTGATTTTTTTCTATCGAGCAAAGTGAAATGAATCGTGTTTTGGAAACACAAGTCTTATGAAGCATATTCATGTTAATCTTGTGTATTTTTGTCACCAAGATCCACGATTGCTTTTTATGAAAAAAACATTATACTGCTGACATATTTTAGCATACGTGGACCCTAAATGTCCTTTGCAGTTACAGCGCAGCTGGAAATTACGAATGTTTATCGAGTACTGATTTTAATGCTAAGTCAAATCCTGGTTCTAAACAAATATGTCACAAAAATTACGCTATTCTACGAAAATATAATTTATAATCCGTAAGTAAATGTTTAAACTTCCAAACAACAAAATCGAAAATTAAATGGGACCAAATAAAATCGACAGCTTTTAAATAAAAATAATCAATGTCAAAAATATGTAAGTATAAAAAATTGTGAACCTCCTCTTCTTTTTGTATTTTTTTTAATAATATAGTAATGCATAGCGGAAGCCCCGCTTTTAATTTAATAAAAAGACTGAAATCAGAAATTGATGTAAACATCTATAAATAGACTTTAAAGCCACGTCTATAAGTAGATACCTAGGTGTGATGCCTTATTCGGTCCTCTATAGGTATATTAATATACTCTTTGCATATTCGTCATGTATCACGTATTGATATTACTAATTGAAATGAAAAAAATTATATGATATTAGAAGTAAGTACGAGGTACGTGAATTTGATCCCTAGACAGGGATGGCGGCGGGAACAAGAATATAATCTCGAAAATACATACCTACTCGGATAAAAAGATATAGTACTGGAGAAAAGCGTGGGTAAAAATGAAACTGTTTGAAAAAATGTGGATTACAGCTGTGACAGGCACCTAGTTTTCTATAAACACTGATCTTAATGTTCGTGGTGGTTGACCGTCTGAATAGTGTAGAGACGTAGGTACAAACCGCTCATCTAAGTGGCTGTGGATGTTGGAAGGGAAATCGAATCGCGGGCTATATCGATTTGTGTAATTGGTCCAGTGTTCTGTTTGTTTTATTTATCATTGATACATTTTATTTTTATTAACTTGAGATCGAAGTAGGACGATTGCTTTGATGATTTACAATATTTCAGTACTGTTGTGAATCACAAAGTACAAGATCTCGAGGTTTTGCCTCAAAATCTTGTAACTTAAGCTACAAATGGCGAACAAGAAAGCTTCGATTTCAACTAACTGTCATGGAATTTCAGTAAATTATAAATTAAAATCTTTTTATGTACATACTAATGACGTAAATAGAAAATTGAAATACAAGTTTTTATGACAATATTTTAACATTAAAGTTTGAACATGAAAGATAGTTTCAACCAAAAAATGTAAACTTTTACACTTATTTTGACAAAAAATTAATTTGTTAGTGAATCTAACCTAATTGTTCTTATCTACATTAATTTACTTATGAGTTTGATTGATACCTATCTCGGTAGTAACTGTTGCGTTACGAAACGAGAATTTATCATATAAATAAAATTTAATTAGTTATTAATAACACGTGCCGAATTGACGAAATGCATTAACTATTTTTAGATTTATGCTCACATTTTGTCAAAATCTTAGCATGCCTGGTAATACCAAATTTTAAGAATGAATTAATCAAAAGACATATCTATTCCCACCCTAGACAAACAGTATGGCCGCCAGGCCAGTGGTAATTCCTCATTAAATCAAAAAATAATGAAACTATTACACATTATTCTCCTCTTCCTCTATCGAGAGCCAGCCCTTACATCCGACCCCCGCGCCGCCGCCCGGGGCGAAGCGCCAACATTGTTTCTCATAAGAACGCATTGTTATAGAGATTTTCGCCACTTCTAATGTTACATTTAATATATCGGTACACTAGCTGCACGTTCTAGATTTCCGTAATTGTTTTTTCATTCTGATTTTTAATTTGCGTACCTGTGTTTTGTTTACTTGTTTATTTTTAATGTAGAAAACTAAAGCGCTTGCAAGTAATTCAAAGCAATGTTACAAATCGATTGTCTTTGTATTTTACTTAAAGCATTCTAGAAACAATAGTCGGATAGATTATTGGGGCATCCAAAACCTTTTTTTAATGACTGTTTTTTCTTTGTTGTCTCTTTGTTAATGGAGCACCGAAAATACTGATCTTTAAAAGATTAAAATCTAAACTATGTTTCGTGAAGATCGGTAAAGGGGGAGCTCAGATATCTTCACACAAAATAATCATAGACGGTACTTTCTGTGCGGGCTAAGTCGTGGATTTTAGCTGGCTTATGATATTAGTGTGTTTATCAAATTTGAATAAATTTTATAAGTATCTATACTTAGCCACGTTAAAACACAAAAAGTATAAATATAAAAGTTTAACGTAACAATTGTTTCATAATAGTTTGAAGCTCTAGTTATATTTTCTGCAAGCAGTTACCTACATACTATAATGACTGGAATTGGAGCGTGTGTTGACTGTTCAATCGTCATTGGTACAGCAATTATACCGAATGTCGTCCGCGCCTTTCAAATAAGCATTTGTCTCCGTGTGAAAACCGCGGCGTTTCCAATCTTCGTCGTAACTCCAAACTTCAGTAGACCTATCTCTAACTGTAGATATGTTATAAAAATCGACCGTTATTTGATTTCATATAGATATTATGTGTGTGGTAGTAACTAAAAATGTCTTACCCGAAAACATAATTTACTACCCTTAATTTACTTAACCCTGCATACTAGTTATCGTTACAGACGTATTTGATTTTTTTCTCTGGGACTACCATGTACTCTAACAAACATTCAAACTATACATAAAAAAGTACGATATGTAAGTACCTATCTGCAGATTTTTGATGGATCGTTAATAGCTGTATTTACGTAGTTTTGTAGCATTTTCACGTCTTTTCACGTATTATTAGTATTCGATCATTGTTTTACATTAAATTGTACCAAAATTACCCCATTTAGTGGCACGCATATGAATATCAAAAGTAAGTGATTTTTATTTCGAATAATGGTAAGTTTATAACTAGTAAAATGAATGATCATAATCAAAAAGAAATAAACAGAATAAAATGAATCGTAGTAATTAAAATATATTGAAACAAAGATAACATAAAAATTTCAAATGATATATCTCTGCCAGTAGCTAAACTATGAATTTTACAAAAATTGAACTGTCTCCTAACTTATCTCCTGAAAAATAAAAATTTTAGTGAACAACAGTAATTTTAGTAGATAAACTTTGCACGTAGACAAAGTAAAGACAAAAATGTTAAATACAAAACCTAACATTGGTGTGATAATAATAATAATAAATAGTAAATACATAATAAAAAAAAATCCCTGAACAAGTCACACAAATTGAACCTAACCCCAAAGTAAGCAAATTATATGCTTGTGTTATGGGTGTTAGTCAATGATACTAATACATAGAAATACTTAAATAGATACCAGAATATATTTAATAAACACCCAGACCCGGAAATGCGGACATCTAAATGTTCATGACACAAATGCCAGCCCCCGTCGGGAATCGAACCCGAGCCTCGCGGTTGGTCGATGTAGTTAGGCGTGTACGCTAGCCACTCGACCAAAGATAATACGTCGGATGAAACACTTAAAGAAGTGATGGAAAGTAAAACGCACAGACAAAACAGGACGCCTGTATGCTTGCCACAACTTCTATGTGGGTGACTTGCGCCTTGACAATTGCTTTTTCGAATACAAATGAAAGCGATTAACTACAGCGTCAACAACAGCAGCTCCCTGGGTTAAGTAAATAAATAACTGTTTGCCCCGTGTTGGTCCGGGCTCCTTTGCAGAATAGACTATCTGCCTTCTTGTGTCAGGCAGTTCATAAAAGACGAGCACAAGCTTACCGTTACCAAAGACAATATATTTAATAATCTTTTCCGTTACTAACACCGTGACATCTGACTAGGTGTTAGAGTTTCGCAGCGACTTGCCTGGATTAGTACCACCGCCTTACCTATTCCTGCCGCCATAACGTCAGCGCTTGCCGTTGACGTGTTCCGATTCGACGAGTAAGGTAGCCGGTAAACTTACTTGTGTTCGAGGCCTAACATCCCGGCCTCAAGTTGACAACACACCATTGCCACCTTTGGTGTCTCTAGGCGGCGAGTATTTCGTTCCATCAAGAAATCCGTCTGCTTTTTGCCAATCAACATCATAAAAAAAGTGTAACGTACGTTTAATATCCTTGAATCGTAAACGCGAAAACTCCTTGTTGGGGTACTTACGACAAACGCGACCGCCCTATTTTGCGCACATGGTGTAAGCGAATGTAATCAAGTCTATCAATGATGGAATTGTCTGGAAAGAAGATAAGAAAAATCTGACAAAAAAGTCTGGAAACTATCAAAGGTTTTCAATTTTTTTTTATTAAGAAACACGCTTTACGTATCTCTATAATTTAATACGCAAAGCAGCAAAAGTATTTGTGTTTTTTGATATTTTTGCATTCGAGTATATAATATTTGGAAGTTTTACCAAGCCGGACGATGAAAAATATAAATTATACAAAAATAATCTTCCACTTGTGTCAAAATAAAATATTGGTAGAGCGTTCCATCTCCCGGCGGCCGACATACATCAAATCACTTGTCAAACCCACGCTACATTGAAAGCATATTGTAAAGTATTAAGTGGAGGACGGTAACAGCTATTTGCGCTATCGGGACATACCTATCATGTACCTTTAATATTTGTAATCTGTACTTAATGGCAACACCTAACAATATTTATAGCAATGGTAGTATTTATTACGGCTCGGGTTTTGTTAATGCGTGTGACACTGGCTGAGGATTTAATTTCTTGCTAAAATAATATGAGTAAAGCTGTTTCTTCATATCTCTCTCGCCGAATCTCTAAAAAGACAGAGATGAAAATGAAAATTATTTATTTGCAGAATATGTGTGTTAAAAAGTTGTTACAAAGATATTTAAGAATACAACATATTCTATCACATTGTGGTGTGCAAATATTTAACTAATTTTAAAGAAGTTACATATTTATTTTAAAATGTACATTTAAATCGCAGCACTTATTTATATTGTTAATAAATAAACATTTTATTTATTTCTAAACATAGTGACGATGCGTCATTAGATGCGTCATGAGATTATGTACTATTTAATCAAAAAAATCCCCGTAATAATCTCGTTCAACACTTTTTGTCGGCGCTCTGTATTCCTAAAGTTTTCGTGTCGTTATTCCAAAACCTGGTTAAAACAGTGTCATAAGTAACTGACGATACAAGTACAAAGTGAACATTCAAGACAACCACTTATGCGTGGCGTCTGGAAAGAAACGAGTTAGAACTACTCGTATATTGATTTTGCATATTTTAAATGTTGTTTTGGTATTGATTAACTTTTCGCGCGTGAACATAACATACCTATAACACTTTGACGCTTCGATTTCAAAACGTGAAATGCAAGGTCCATGAGAGAGAGATTATAGTCTAAGTATGTTTTTTTTAAAAAAAAGTATCTTCACGCCCATATCCCCGAAGGCAGAGGCACAACCAAGGCACCCACGACTAGCCGAAGATACTAAGTCCCAAAATGTGATAGGTAGCAAGCCTATCGCAAACCGGGCACATTTCCAATCCCGAGCAACTTTTTTTTTGTTAGAAAATTGGAAAAACCCAATTTTTTTTGTTGTCCGACCCGGGATTCGAACCCAGGATGAGGTCCTTTCACGATTCGATTTCAAAACGTTAAATGCAAGGCCCATGAGAGAGAGATTATAGTTTAAGTATGTTTTTTTTTAAAGTATCTTCACGCCCATATCCCCTAAGAGGTAGGCAGAGGCACAACCAAGGCACCCACGACTAGCCGAAGACACTAAGTCCCAAAATGTGATAGCTAGCAAGTCTATCGCCAACCGGGCACATTTCCAATCCCGAGCAACTTTTTTTATTAGAAAATTCGAAAAAATGGATTTTTTTTGTTGTCCGACCCGGGATTCGATCCCAGGACCTCACGCAGTTAAGTCCAACCACGGAACCACTAGACCACAGAGTATAAGTATGTTTATATAAGTATGTTTTATCTCATTGTAATTTGACTGTTGACACCAATGACAATCGTTAATGGTACCCATTCTCAATAAAATGATTGCTCCATTTAAAACTTTTTTGTCTAAAATCTATCCCAAAAAATTACTTAATTGTTACATTTAAGTAATTTCTTGGGATAGATTATCCAGGTACCAATAGATATTAAAAGTTACGCCCATATTTTTCTGTCATACATACGTATTCTGCCCATGTTTTTTAAATGACGTCAAGAAACGCAAGTATTAATAACGTAATAATTATCAATTATCCTCACCGCCCGATATTACCGATGGAATGCCCAAATCATGGCGGCGTAGTTAAGGCGAAGTCGTCATTTCATTGGAGTCAGAGACATTTACAAAATTAGATTTTAATAGTTATTGACAATAATTTTAATTACCACTAATTTAAACCAAGCCTTAAAATTCAACTTTAATTTTAAGGCTTGATCAGTTTATCTTATTTTTTAATGAAAAAAATAAGATGACGAATAAAACATTACCACAGGTAGGTATTGAACTTACCAAGAAAATCATAGCACTGTTATTTAAACCATATTATTATTGTTAAAACTACTACCTACTCATTCGAGTTCGAGTGTTCGATTTGCATTGATTGGTAAATTACGTTCACCAATCAATGCAAATCGAACACTCGTTTACTGACTAATGTCATAAAATTATTTTCAAATCTATTTTGAAGACTTGATACCAATAAGTAGATAGAGATACAAACGTCGATGGACGGCCAAATGAATACACGTACCACGAAATAACGCGGAAGTTTCGCCTTAAGTGACGCGCATTTCCCACGAAGATGAAACGCACCGGTGTCACTCTGACGCATCGTCAGTGCTCCCTCCAATTACCTTCGCTGTGGGAAGGCGAAGCACGCGTACTTACATTTCCCGATCACTTCAGACATTAATTTGTATACTTTTAGTAAGTACCGCATTTCTAACGTAGTTATCAAATTTATTTATTTGAGATAAGGTATTTAGCAAGTCATTATAAAGGTTCCTTCTTGTTGTTTAACTTTGAGTAACCTACATACAAATTAAAAATGTATATAGAAATTTAGTATGTCCAATGACTACAAAAGATTTTGGCTATAATGCTTTTACTATATTTCAATGCACTAATGAAAGTGCAAAAATTTTAAGTGGGTGTCTTTATTTCACTAAAAGCGGAATTGCAAATTCCCGTGATTGTAGTTAACGAACTTACAAACCGATAAACTGAAAAGTATTTCATTAAAAATTGCATAAGCTTAGAAGCGACGGAACAATCTATCCCAAATGTTATTCCTGGAATATCGTCAACGTACACCATACACCGATTTCTTACGATGTTATATAACGGACATATGTATAGATTTAATATCTTTTATGTTTTTAAGTGTAGTTTTTATAATAGCTTTGGTATACTTATGTTGTTACCTTCAAACCTGAGATGTCAAGTTTTTGTATTATTAACAATTTAGGATCGTCACACTAGTGGTAATATATTCTGTTTAATGTTCTATCAAATTACATTGTTACACCTAATGCTGTCATACCGTTTGCTTCGGGACGTGACGTCCTTATCGCCATCTAATGATAATATAGTTATTAAAATAACTAGATTATTTCACTAGAGCCGTCAGTTAAGAAAAGGCTGTAGTGTGCCATGTGGTAGTGGGTATCATCCCTTTATTTGTTCCTACAGCCATGGCTTCAGTGATCGCGTTTTTCGTGTTTCGTGTTTGGGGTAGGTTACCTGGGAAACTTGCACACAGCGATACACCAGTAATATCTATGTCTTTCTAGGATATTTATAGGATACCTATATAGAGCCATCCTTATATCCTATCTCATAAAGTATGAACAAGGAGGTACAAGAAATAAATGAATATGTTTTCAAGTTCACGTAGGCTAATAATATCCCAACAAATAGGAAATGTAAATACGCGGCTCCGTACGCACTGTTTAGTAAATTAAAATCCATCAGATATTTACTGTTTCACATAACTCAGGTGTTACAGTAATGGATGCTGTAATATTTTTTTAATGTATAGACCAATATCCAACTTATAAATATTCATAGAAGGGAAATCGATCCCGCTCCGGCCCACAGGGAATGGATGAACGATAATCAAAACATATTACCGTGCTTTAAATGCATCTAAATGATTTGCATATATTTTTACACAAATTGATCTAACACTTATTTGTATTTTTTTAAAGAACAAGCAGACGGCTTTCCTAGTTGTAATAAACAATCGTTGTCTATAAGCACCACAAATGTTTCTTGAATGTCGTTATTTTACGCCCAAGATCTTTGGTCCACTTGTGTAAGTCCACTAACACTAACCATGATCACAGGTATTATAACGATATGAATAGGAAAGTCTTTCGTTTTAATCCAGGAATCCAAAATCATAACAAAACACGTCGGTGACAAGCACTGATGGCACGTAGGGAAGCGGTTGGCCAATAAATTTTTGTCAAACTGGGAACATAGAAAATGAGGAATCCAAAATTGTGTAACCCTACTTCTTGGAATATGTGATATTTGATTTGTTATTTTCTTCTCCTCTGTGGTCTAGCGGTTCAGTTGTTGGACTTGAGTGCATGAGATCCCGGGTTTGAATCCCGGGTTTGGCAAGAAAAAGGAAATTGAGGTTTCAAAGAGTTTCCAATGAGGTTCTATTTTTTTTCTAATAAAAAATAAACGTTGCTCGGGATTAGATACGTGCCCGGTTGGCGATAGGCTTGTCACCTATCACATTGTGGCACTTAGTGTCTTCGGCTAGTCATGGGTGCCTTGGTTGTGCCTCTGCCTACATCTTCAGGGATATGGACGTGAAGATACTTTTATTTTCTTACTTTGATCATTGAACAAGATCTTTTGGGAGAGTCGCTGGCACAAACTAGTATACCACACAACGCCGAACACATAGACATATGAAATTCCTGCTGGTTACACGTCTGAGCTTTTCAATGTATTTATTGCCCAATCGTTAATATACAGGTTAATAGATTTGATCTTAAATCGCAGCAATACATCAACCAATAGGACGTAATCTGAATAAATTACTTCGACTAAACATGGAAATGAATGAGATATCTCACCAATCGGAGCCAGTGGACGTCCTTGGCCAAAATATTGGACCCTCTTACAGCCTCTTACTTAAATATTTGAGAGTTAAATTATGCGTGCAGTCCTTTCAATGGACCTGTGTTTTATATATTTATCTACGAAGTGTGACCAGCAGGTACTTCTTGGTTTTAAAGTTATTTTGTTGTCTGCCGTAACTTGAGAATCGGGATAAACTAGTATATATATTTTACAGGGTTATAATACAGTAATTCTTTCTACTACCCACACAGGCTACAGGATCGATGTAGTTAGGAGTGTACGCTAGCCACTCGACTAACGAGGGGGTCAATAGCAGGATATGTTCGTTCCAAATTAAAAAAAATGTTAAATTTCACCCCTCTTTCTTCCAGGTTTCTTTAAAGTTCCTATGCAATAAGCACACAAGATGGAATACATTATTGTTATTATTTATTCTTTATTGTACAATATAAACACAAACATAAAATACAGAACAAAAATATTACAAAAAAAATGTACAAATGGCGGTCTTATCGCTCAAAGCAATCTCTACCAGACAACCAGGAAAGACAGGAAATCCAATAATTACAAAATAAAATTAAAGACAAGAACACAACAACTAAGTACATAACAAAACTAAAGAAAAAAATATATGATATCCGTTACAAAATGTATCAGAAAAAAATGTGATGAGTAGGTTGTTAATAATGAGCCTGTCGAGACGTGAAAGTTGGTGAATTATTGTGCACCTGAGAGCCACCGTGATGCAGCCTCGGCCGCGCCCATGGCCGTGGTGACACAGACACGCCCGTGGAGAAAGCGTTGTCTCCTAGCGTTTCCAAAATTATACATCACTGAAACAGGTGCTATGAATCAACCTTAGGTGTAGGGTTGTCAAGTATCATTTTCATAACTGAAAAAAAAGTATCTTCACGCCCATATCCCCGAAGGGGTAGGCAGACGCACAACCAGGACACCCACGACTAGCCGAAGATACTAAGTCCCACAATGTGATAGGTGGCAAGCCTATAGCCAACCGGGCACATATCCTATCTCGAGCAACATTTTTTTATTAGAAAATCAGAAAAACCGAATTTTCTTTATGTTGCCCGACCCGGGATTCGATCCCGGGACCTCATGCAGTCAAGTCCAACAACTGAACTGCTAGACCACAGAGGCGACATAACTAAACGAAACAAGTAATACACGGATTTCCCTACGCTAGAGGTGTATGATGACTTTAGAACTCCAGGATGATAATGGTGCTCGATACTAACGATTATGTAGTGTTTTGTAATGCTTGGCGAGGCGATGGTACTCAGGACAAGTCTCTAACGTATTCATAGAATCAGAATGACAGATGTTTTGATGTTATATGAACATAAGGTAATTTTAAGTTCTGACACATTTTTTTACTGTTAACGATCAAATTTTTGATTCTCGACTTGCATAGAAGTTCCTCCAAATTCTGACGTCTCTTTAGCAATAAAAAAGTTAAGTCGCGAAATAAAATCCTTTGGATTATTACTGTCTACGGAGCGCACAAGCTAAGCCAAAACTGACCTAATAAGGGGTTGTACGATATTACGTGAATTCAGATTGTGAAAAAGGATTCTGTTTGTTGGAAATTTGTGTGTACCTGCACTGCTAGTAACATTACAAATTGAATTTGAAAGACAAAAGTCGAACTCTAACGCGTGACAATTTTTCTGCGACAACATCTGCAACCAAATGTTATAAAAATTGTAAAGAGTTTTTGAGACTGTCCTAAATATAATAAGCATATTTTGATAGAATTACAAACGGACGAATTTCCTCATGGTGAAAAGTAATAAAATCGCGTGTGACAGCCCTACCCGGCCGTCACCCATCGCTCGGAATCTTGAATTGAATTTACTTGTCCTTATGTAACGTCATTATGTCATTATTATGTAAAGTGTAAGCAGTATTAAGTTAATACGGAGTAATTATGTTTGGCTTTTTGCTACCAAACAATTATTTCGTATATATTAGTTGTAATAGACATTTTAATAGAATCTTATCGCAGTTTTTGAATATATATGTATGTAGTTAAGGAAGTGTGAATTTCATTAGCTTGTCGTAAAAATATTTAATTCTGTAGGCCTAGATACTATTGTGAATTGGTTAGTAGTTATGAAGTTAGTAGTACAGTTAGCCATAACTAAGTGGTGGAGTGCTATGTAACATCTCGTATCGATTGGATTATTCCTACCGCCCGCGCCCACCAGTAACATATATGATCCTATATGCGATGAATGTCTCTTACCATCAGAGAGTCGCCTGCTTGATCATTGAGTAGAAATCTGATGAAACGAAAAAAGTAGGTAAACCAAAAGTAATAAACATTGCTCACTACATGGTATTCTTAAGGATTCTGAAGCATCCCTCTTATTCCGTTACAATATGTAAGAAGCTGCTTATTAAATTTAATTTATTAAGGTGTGCTCAATAATTTGAGATTACTAGATTTCTATTTAAAAGATAGGATTCAAAAAGTCCAAGTTAATAACACTTATTCCATAGTGCATACTTATGTTAGTATTTTATTCTTATGAAATAGATTTCTGAAATACTATAGGTACAGAGCTTTAGCACGTTTCTAGAAATTTTTGTTTTTTTATAAATCTATCACGCAATATATATACATCCTGATTTTTTAATCACCATCCAAATTTTAATATGTTGATCTTAAGTGAAAATAATTAAATACGTGTTTTTTCTTTTAGTATCCCTCAATACTAAAATATTAAGATATGACATCGCAAAATCGTCTACAAAGTACCGTACCTACGCGCTGAGTGCTCTGACATGCTAGATAGCTACCTGCTAGATACCTATTTTTTTTCATAAATAGACTTATTTATTGATACTTTATGCCTAGAAAAAATTTGGATGGTGATAAAAAAATCTTGCTGTATATATATCAGATTAAAATCACGGTGTACATGTGTCGGAGTTCAATAATTACAGTAAACATTCTATTTGCATACCTACATAATTACAGAAATGTGTATTTCATAATTTAAATTAAATAAATGACATCACACGAGCCGCGGCCGCTGTCGGCGAGATGAAAGCGTTCGATAATTCATCACACCGCCTCTGTTGTGACGCCACTGTTCATTATCATATTTTGTTGATATTTAGAATAGCCCCCCCGCGGGATCGATGTTCTACACATTTACAAATATTATGTCGTAAATTAACTGCCTTACCTATTCCAGCCTCCATAATGTCATGACATGTTCCGGTTTGGAGGGTAAGGTAGCCGGTAAACTTACTTTTGCTTGGGGCCTAACATTCCAGCCTCAGGTTGGCAACGCACCATTACCACCTTTAGTGTCTTTAGGCGGCGTGAATTTCTTACCATCAAGAAATCCGTCTGCTTGTTTGCATTCCAATATCATAAAATAAATAGAAAACCTACACAATGTTACAGACTTGTGAAAAGAAACCATGGTTATACTCGTATATACGTTAGACATTAAAAAATGCTTTGTTCTAGGGTACTTTTGTATACGTTTAATTTGTATGTACGAGTATCAAACTTTTTTTTAAATTTTGTCTGTTAGTCAGTTTGCAGCCTTGTCTGTTCGGTAACACAAAAATTAATAAACCAATCTTTTTGGGTATACTTAAAAGCGACTGGAAACATCTTAGGCATTATTGTATAATCGGAAATCGTTTGAAACAAGAGTGAATTATTTTAACTAGTTTTTTTATGTGAGATTAGCGAACAAGCACATTGCTGTCCTGATGGTAAGAGATAACCGTAGCCCATATGTAGCTTTTTTTAATAATAATATAATGTTTTTATTTGCTAAATATACAAATAAGAAATACTGTGAATGTAAATAAAATAATAATAATTTATTTATCAAATTAAACAGATTTACAATTTTAATGTTCGTAAACAGCAGCAGTAGTATAGAACTGTGTCGCTACTATTTACTCCCACCTCGGAGAACTTTACAATACACATAATTATGTAGTAATTTAATGCAATTACATAAAAGTTTGTTGCAATACATCCCATATTGTGTTAAGTACATTGAAATGTAGGTATACATGTTTGCATTTGTATGTGCAGGCATAAGTGTGATCAAGTTTGTA
>NJDD01001322.1:71947-101281 GCA_002245505.1 Calephelis nemesis
TACCGGTTTCGCATAAGACGGCATCATCAGGGCTAGAACTTAAACTGCTTAACAATATTTTTGATTAATAAACGTAAATTCGTTTCATACTGGGTAGATACAAAAAAAACTTTAATACGTTACACAATAGAGATGCCAACTTTTGATTTTTTCTCCACTGAATTGGGAAATTAATACTTTTTGAGAAAAGAATAATAAATAACATATCAATTACCTTCATTTCATTAATTAATTACTAAATTAAATTTGCTGTTTTATACATATGTAAAACTTAATAGGTAATTTATGCTTGAGTCAGTTAATTAAAAGAAAAATAAAAGAAAGAATAATAAATGTCCATGTCAAAAAAAAATAAGTGATATCTAAAACAGTACAACTGCTTCTTCATTTAAAAATATGAAAAATTTCTACCATACCTATTTCAACGTACCCACCTAAACGACGAACAAAATGCAAATATTTATTACATTCTAGATTGTCACGATGGCCAAACCATTACTGAGCTAAATGTTGACGACAAGCTAACGACAAAACGCATCACATCTGTCACGTGGCCCTAAAGGGTATAATTATTGTCTGCCTCGAGCGGCAGATCCAGTCACATAAAACATAATGAATTTGCAATTTAACAACCATCAAGGTGTTTCTGTTCTGTTTGGATTGCGCGGAATTCGAGAATATATCGTCAGCACAACTGCAGCCGCTTGTTGTTGGAAGTTTTGCTTGGGAAACACAACTAGTACAAACCGTAGCAGGAAGGGTAAGACGAGAGCTTGGCCTTTACCACGAGTTGGTATAGATTACATTCAGTAAGTTACGTGTCGAAATCTATGACACTTTTGCTCTAAAAATATGTTTCTCTTAGTTACCAATAGAGGCACTGTTCAAAGTTTTCATACAAATAATTTACAGAGTCGGTAGCGAGTATAGTAAACTTGACAAGCCGTAAACTCACGGTAAGGGCCCTCGTAACAAATAAAAGAACTACTACAGCCCAATTTAATGCTTACTTATGACATGATTATTAGTTTAAGACTTGGCACCGACTTCAAGCCTATTAGTAAATAGCACATATTATAAATAATAGGTAGGTAGTATAAAATTAATATTAAATCTTAATTATTTTTTCCTTTTCAGTTTTTAAGTCGGTTTTTTAACATATTTTTTTATTTAATAACTTTTAGTTTATTACTTAAATATGATTTAATTTAATAAAAATAAACACAAAACATAAAAAAATCATAAAATAAAAACTAATGGGCCTACCGAAATCAATTTTTTTATGGGACGAATTCGAAACTATTCCGCATCAAACAAAGAAAACAATTACGTAAATCGGTTAAGAAACCTCAGAGAAATCTGTCGATACATAAAAAAATATACCGGCCGAATTGAGAACCTTCTCTTTTTTTTTGAAATCGGTGAATTATCATACGAATATTTACCAAACGCCAAGGATGCCTTTTTCTACTGCTACTAATCTACACTTAAACAGTACTTAAGTAAAACCTATACAGGATACACGGCCCATAGTTTTTTGTCGTTTTATCTGTTTGTCTATTCTGACCGTATTTTTTTACCAGATGTTGTAGAGTAACTTATAGCCCGAGTCAAAACTTACAATAAAGAATCCGGGAAAATACTTGTAATATAAGTACTTTATTTAGATTGTAAAGCATGTGTGCGGCTGGACGGCAACATATCGCCTTAGTTTGATGTCAACATTAGCGTCAAGCATGGCTGTGTGTGAACCAAAAAAGAGTCCCGGACAGCAGGACCACCAAGTTTGATCATCTCAGCGGTAACCATATCTACTCCCGCTGCCTTACCATATTTCATACTTCTAATCGCCCATTCAACTTCTTCATATCATAATGCCGTCATACGCCTCCACTATTTCCGAGTCATTTGAGTAGGTACCTACTCGGACCCAGCGGCAGCATCTTGGTCATATTCATACATATCATTAAGTAAATAAGTCATCATCATCATCATCAGCCGGAGGACGTCCACTGCTGGACATAGGCCTATAATAGGCATAGTAATATAAGTACTCATCACTAATCGTGAAACTTGTGTGCGAAGTCGCGGGCAGCAGTTAGTGTATGTTAATAATATTATACTAGTTAATTTATATTTTTGGGATTTTAGACTATTCCTTCCAATGTTGAGTCCGTTACTTAGTATTTAGTGCTCTGTACTTACTTGTTACGTCCGTGTTGTTTTATTTAGATACCAACTGTCAAATGTTAGGCATTTGTCTTTTTTTATGACATTGGATGGCAAACAAGCAGACGGATTTCCTGATGATAAGAAATTCCCGCCGCCTAGATACATCAAAGGTGGTGATGGTGCGTTGCCAATCTGAGGCCGGGATGTTAGGCCTCGAGCAAACGTAAGTTTACTTTACATCTCTAAGGCCAAGCACAAATAGCGAATATTTCTATTTTTTCAGCCACATTCTGCAAGAATTATGTCGGTGCTCGATATTGACCTTAACTTTTTCGTCCCTCGCATGACTAACTCTCTTATCTCAGTTTTGACAGTTTCGAGAAACCACGCTTTTTCAGTTTGGACATTTTAAATTTATTTTCTTTTTAAACTTTACGGACCTCATGGGAGTAAAATTAGGTACTTATATATGAAGTAAAGTTAGTACTATCGTTCTATATATTACATGTTTACATTACTGCATTATTTATACGTATTTTGATATTCCAAAACAGATAGGAGTCTTTGTGATAACTTTGTTTTTGAAAATTCGTTACCTTTTTGTCCACTTACGAGCTTACGACGTAAGCTAAATATGAAATTAAACACTAAAATGTAACCGTTTACTGTAGTTTTATTACGAAAGTAGACATAAAAAAACTAATACAATAAGTGGTAACAAATAACAAGTAAGTGTAACAATATTATTTTTACTTTGCATACAGCACAATCATATCTTGTTCGGTAAAACCATCAGGTAACATCTACGTATGAAAATATACTTAACCACTAACAGACTAGTACCTTTTTAAAAAAAAAATATTTTAAAAAAATCTTAGCTTATAACTGATAACTTACATTTCAATAAGGAAACACATAATGAGGTATATAAATAATTGTAGCAACATTATACTTTAGATAAAATCACGAAAACAAACATTTTAAAAATCTTAATACATTCTTAACTCTCTCGAAATACAAGATTATAAAACGTACTGACATTTAAAAAAAAACTTAGAGTAATGAATATTTATCAAATCTTAGTGCCCGAGCCTCAGTCGCGAAACCCTAAACATTTTAAGAGTATCTAGGAAAAAAATAGCTTAACAATTCTTTAAAAAGCTAAAAAATTCCCACTTCGAGATCACTATAGGTAATTTAGTATCTTATAACAGTCTAAATGGTTTACTTTAAATTTTGAAAAAGAAACCAAGTGGCAATTTTATTGTCTTATGAAAAAAACTAAACTTATAGTTAAAAATTAAATTATTCTCACTCTGAGATCACAATAAGTAATTGAGAATTATAAATCAGTCTCAATGCTTTTCAATTATAATATAATAAATTTACCAAGTCTTTTGTTTTTAATGCGCTAATGAACTACGAGTATAAAAGTCTATGAATTCTGGCAACCTAATCACTGGCGTATCACCTGTAGTCAAAGACATCAAATCATTATATTTGTCTTGTGAAATCTTTGGTTGTGTCATATTGAGTGCTGAAATTTCATGTTCCATTGCTACACATAACTTTGACGCTTTTGTGCCAAAAAACGATAAGACACAGCTGTGTGGTCTGTTTTAAAAAATATTTTGTCACCGCTTGTCTTCTGGAAAGAAAGTTCGGCCATATTCCTCCAATCAACAGCTTCACCTTCATTATCTTTTTGGATAAAAAGTATTCGCAAATTTGAAATTCATGAAATCGGAGTAGTTCAAAGCCACTACCTTGTAAGGCTGTCGTCGTCGTGCTAATTTAATAATAGGGATCAACTGCGAGGGTATGAAAATGTTGCCACATATTTTATACGAGTAGCTATAACCTATGGCGCTGTGGGCAGAGTCACCCTCATTTTGACCATGACAAGGAGCTGTGATGCTGTGCGTGATGAAATTTGCACAAACATAAACTCTCTGCTCATACACAATTTTTAACACTCCGATAATTAGTTTAGATTTTTCTTGCTGGGGTAACGTTACCCCAGCAAGAAGTGTTTTTTCCGTTTATTTCCAAAACGACAACATGCACAATTTTTTTATTCGGCGCACATTTACAGCACATCGAGCACTAATTATTTGTCCCACTCATATCAGTCTAGGTGCTACTTTCTTGCTGGGGTAACGCACACAAGTCACACACAAATTGATTATCATTAAAAATCCTAAATGAGTTACGACTTTTGGTCATATTTTTTTCGAGTTATTATTTAGATACGTTAGCTACAGAAATGTCAATAAGTCGCGAACCAATGTTCGTACAATTACGTGAGTTAGAGACAATCGTAGATGACGAATTCAGGATGATATTGGTAGTCCTAACTGAAATCGCCGAATTAATGAGTTAGGACAGTTAGTAATGCGAGGGACGTTTTGGTTTGAGTACAGAACAAAAATAAACACGTCTTAAAATGTATAATATTAAAAAGAACATTTATTAAAAAAATCTACAGGCTTAAACACTACCTTCAAAAGGTCACTAGTATTCGAAAGAAGATACCATCAGATTTACACTCTAGAATACAAGCTCATATTACCAAGGATACAAGATCTGTATTTATTTGAAATTGAAAAAGCTTTTTTGATTTTAAATCTACAACATTGTAGAACATAACATAAAGTATGATGGTCATCTGAATTACACTGCATTTTTAAATACACTCTGTTTATGTACTTACGACTTTTAAACATAGTTTCGCTATTCGCTTATCGGTTAGCATTATCAGGGCTGAAACCTAAACTAATAATTAAAGTTTAAGTTCTAGCCCTGATGATGCTGTATAAAAGCGAAACCGGTAGGCTGTATACAAAATAATAGGTAAATTTATTTTAAGTGATACGTACAACACTACAAGTGTTTTTTTCATTTAAAGATATGAATTTTAATTGTAATTAAATTAAGTTATACCCTCCCCTTTTTTCATTGTTTTATGGAATCGGAATCTACGTAAGTTCTCCATTTCTCTTGCGGCGACTGCTGCGACAAGCTTCGCGCACATACCCTTATTATCTCATCAATATCCCGTGTTTTCTACTATTTTTAAATTTAAAAACCACGTCTCGACCACCTATTATTCATCTTTGGCACCACTCTTTAAGTAATCTCATTGATAAAGATATTGATGGATTCTTGCAAAACAACGTAAAAGTATCAAGTGGCGACGTCTGAACCGAAGCTGGCTTGTGGTAAGTGAGATCTAAATAATGGGTTCCATTTAAATTTAACTTGTATTAATAACATTTAATTTTAATTATATCATCAGTCGAATTATTACAAACTTGTCATGTAACAAAAGAAAATATCCTATTATTGAAATGTTTTAAGCTAATACAGGTAGTAAATTGATAGGTATGGAGAATCATTACTAACATTGAAGTAACTTTTTGTGATTGATTATGAACAAAAATTTTTTCCAGAGTAAAAGGTGTCTAAATGTTGACCCGACCTTGAAGGTAATCCACTTTCACAAAGGACATGGATCAAATCCGCTCTGAGTCCAAAAAGCGTAAAAGTTAGTAATTAGGTATTAAAATATTTTTAGTCGCCTCTGTGGTCGAGCGGTCCGGGTGTTGGACTTGACTGCATGAGGTCTCGGGTTCGAATCCCGGGTCGGCCAACAAAAAGTAAATTGGATTTTTCCAATTTTCTAATAAAAAAAAAATATTGGTCGGGATTGGAAACGTGCCCGGTTGGCGATAGGCTTGCCACCTATCACATTATGGGACTTAGTATCTTTGGCTAGTCGTGGGTGCCCTGGTTGTGCCTCTGCCTACCTCTTCGGGGATATGGGCGTGAAGATACTAAAATATTTTTATGAAATGTTTAAATATCAGTTTTGTACTAATTTATATATTATATTTTAGAAAGGAGCATAACGACGTTTTTATGGCGAAAGTCTAAACTAAGTACAGCAGAAAACTGCTGGCTGTTCCCTGCGGCTTCGCCCGCTTTTTCACATGAACCCGTTTTGTGATCGGGATCACAAGTAGCCTATATGTTAATACAGGTCACAATCTAGCTATGTTCCAAATTTCATACAAATCCGTTCAGCCAAACAACGTAACAAACATCCATACATACAAACTCACAAACTTTCGCAATTACAATATTTAGTAGGATTTTGGCAATCTTTGACGCTATGAACTATACAAACACTTTTTAGTCTGCTATGAATCGACTTTTTTAAAAAAAAAGTGCAAACAAGAAGAGTTAAGTTTCGATTCCGCTAAAATAATGTCTGACAATAAAAAAAACGACATGTTTTGACAAGTGAAAACTTGAATATTAACGATGTGCATTTTTGATATTTTGGAATGGTTAGGGAATAATTTTGCAAGAATTGCTTTATCAGTATGATAACACCTACTATCATTTATGTGGTAGAATACAATATTGATTTATTGCGCTATCGTACACAAACATAACAACACAAACATTCGCGCAAGCGCCCTGCGTCGTCGTCACGAATTTTCGATCAGGTCACGTGTCCTGACGCGAAATTACAAGTTTTTACCCATTCCAAAAAAAATGCGCAACGCCGCTAAAGAAGTTTCCACTTCAAATATATAAAGTAATATAATTCAAAATACTGTAATCATAATAAAAAAATCTCCAAATTATTGTACTTTATTACCTTCTAGATGGCTGTACCTGCAGAGTGTGTGTACTCGTACTTTGGCTGAATTGCAAGATATAACGAAATTGAAAATTTAATTCTAAAGAATACCTAGGTACGCTAGAAAATTATTAGACGCGAAAGCTGTGGTGCCGTCGCTCAAGTTTATATACACTAGCGACCTGACTCGACTTCGCTCGGATTTTTAATAAAGGATTTATATAAGTTCTATTAACTTATATAATCTATAGTAATAATATAAAGGAAATATTTGGTTGTTAGTGTGTTTGTTTGTGTTTAATGGGCTCTGAAATTTCTGGACCGATTTGAAAAAATCTCTTACCATTAGAAACATACATTATTGCTGACGAATATCGGTTACGTTATTTGTATGAAAAATTAGAAGTTTATCCACCCATGCGAAGCCGGGACGGGCTGCTAGTATTAGATGTACCGAACGTTTCTATCTACCTAACTCCGTTATGTTTTTGACGATATTAAAAGGCAAACAAAAAGCAGAGGGATTTCCTGATGGTAAGAAATTCACGCCGCCTAGAGACAATGGTGTGTTGCCAACCTAAAGCCAGGATGTTAGACATCGGGCAAAAGTATGTTTACCGGCTACCTTACCTTCCGAACAGGAATTCGTCAACGGCAAGCATTGAACGTTATGGCGGCAGGAAAAGGTACGGCGGTGGTAGCAATCCGGGTGAGTCGCTGCGAAACTCTACCACCTAGTCAGATGTCGCAATGTTAGTGACGGTAAGCCTATGCTTTTACGAGCTGCCTGGCAGAAAGGCAGATGGTCTATTCTGCAAAGGAGCCCGGACCAACACGGGAAAAATATGACGCGTTACGGTAAGGTTTGCATCTAAAACCAGTCCTAATCATTGAACGGCTACGACATTAAATTCACGCTAACAATTTTTATGTTTATTACTATTTAGGTTTTCGATAGACTACTTCAACTTTTTATTGCACTTTCTTTGTTCTAAATAACGATAAGTTCCGTTATCGAATATCTTATTTCAATAAAATAGACGCGATATAACATCACATACCATAAAACTAAGTCGCTTCCTCTGTCTCTATGTCCCTTTGTATGCTTAAATCTTTAAAACTACGCAACAGAATTTGATGCGTTTTTTTAATAGTTAAAGTGATTGAAGAGGAAGGTTTATATGTGTATTTTATAACCGTGCGAGGCCAGGGCAGGTCGCTAGTTTAAGTATATTTTGTAATTTAGGGATGTGACGACTAACAATGTAGTAGTTAGAATTTGCAGTAGCGGTTTGGCAACGATTTGCTTGAATTGGAACCATCGCCCCAACCTGTCGTTATACAGCCAGTGCCACTGCGTTTTCGGCTTCGGAAGTAGGGTAGCCACTAAATTTTCGTTGGAGCCGTAAGGTCCAATCTAAACTGATCCATCCGTCCGCGTGTTATGCGATGACCACAGGAAAATATGGGGATTCATTGTTGTATGTAATAAACAGATTACTCTTAACTTAAATTTCCTCTTTAACTGACATTAACGTAAAGTGTATTTTATCGGTATTTTACGGTTCGGATGTTATCTAATTCAACATATTATTATATCGACTTATTCGCACTGTCACTAGTGACAGCCGTAATATCTTGTGATCCCAACATACATGCTACTGTGATCCATAAAATAAAAAGCCTTTATTTCTTACAAGATTTGAAACAGTAACTTATTTATAGTAGGTATTATACAAAATACCTATAAATTGAACATTTAGAACTACTCTATTATTTTTTCGATTAACAAGTTGATTACATAAATATGAACCCCTCAGAACTGTGTACTTATGTACTATAAACTGTTTTTTAAAACATAGTTCTTTTTTAAAAAGTTAACAAGGACATTTACCGTGCATGTAGATCCTGTTTAAACAGAAATTTTTGCCATAGCTTTCCCTCAATTTTCTCTAGGCAAATCACACTTACTAATAGAATATATAATATATTTAAAATATTGAAATTTCACTACTTTTATTCATCTATTGCTCAACAAATAAACAACAAACATTTGATTTCTAAATATTTAAAAAAATATTCAAATTATGTAAATAAAAAAATGTGAGAAAAGGCTATTGAATATATTGACTTTGTTGTAACACTGTTCTAATGTTGTGATATTTACATAATTATCTTATCTGTATTAAATTAGACATCAAACACAAATTGATCTAACCTCAATTAAAGCAAATTATATGTTTGTGGTGTGGATATAATTCGACGATTTCTATACACATTATTACTATATAAATAAATAAATAAAAAAGTTTCTTCGCGCCCATATCCCCGAAGCGCTAGGCAGAGGCAAAACCAGGGCACCCACGGTTAGCCGAAGACACTAAGTCCCATAATGTGATAGGTGGCAAGCTTGTCGCCAACAAGGCGCATATCCAATCCCGAGCAACTTTTTTGTTTAATTATAAAATTGGAAAACCCAAATTTTTTTTTGTTGCCCGACCCGGGATTCGAACCCGGGACATCATGCAGTCAAGTCCAACACCTGAACCGCTAGACCACAGAGGCGATTATAATAAAAACACACATAGATAAATACTGTAACAAATTTGATTAGCAAACAATAAAATATGTTCATCACACAGACGGAGGAAGGTGGTAGTCCTGCCCAAGCCGCCCACATTACTCGTGGATATTTGTTGGGTCAACCTATACGCTTACCCTCAACAAAAAGCAGTCGATTTTTTATTATGATATTGGAAGGCAAACAAGCAGACGGATTTCCTGATGGTAAGAAATTCACGCCGCCTAGAGACATCAAAGTTGGTTGTAGTGCGTTGCCAACCCAAGATAGAGATGTTAGACCTCGAGCAAAAGTAAGTTGACCGGCTACATTACCCTCTGAACCGAAACACGTCAACGGTACACACTGACGATATGGCGGCAGGAATAGGCAAGGCGGTGGTATCAATCCGGGCGAGTTGCTGCGAAACTCTACCACCTAGTAGGATGTCACGGTGTTAGTGATGGTAAGCGTATGCTTGCATTTCACAAGCTGCCTGGCATGAAGGCAGATGGTCTATTATACAAAGGAGCCAGGACCAACATGGGAAAATTAGCACGGACTAATACGGGGATCTGTTGATCTCATCTGACTTCGTTTTCGACAAGTCGAATTTGACGCACATTAGAAATATTTAAAACAATAGTAATGAGCTCCTACCACTGAGCTATAGGGGTCAGTAATGGAATGCGCTTAACGGCTTGATAAGATCAGTGGGAGTGACGAAGCGGCCGCGCCGTAATCGGCCGCTGTCGACCGACATAATAGATCGGTGCCGCTGAAGGCCGCGACCTTTTCCTACCACAGGTGGTTGCTGACACTACTTTTAATATCAGCTTCTTTGATACATCAACAAGTTTTAGAGTTTTGCAACAGTGTCCATGGTTACCAGCTATTCCAGCCACCAAAACTCGTGTGCGATTATCGTTTTCCGATTTGGATATTAGTAAACTTTCGACAGAAGCTAAACATGCCAACGTAAGATATAAACCGCACCATTAACATTCATCACGTATATTTCCTAACATCGTGAAATCCGTGAGCCTTCTTGCTTTCGTGTAACAGAAAGTGTAAAAATATAGGTTAGTACCTATTGAAGAAAAATAAAAAACGACGAGTTGCACTCCGGGAGCGCCGGCAGAAGTGAAAACTTGCTTGAAATTGCTTTAATTATCAGTATTTTCATACTATTATTTATGTGGTAGGATACATTATTTGTAGGTAGTAGGTAAATTATTTGCTTTAAGTTATTCCAGATAGTTGGGCTGTGTCGGTTGCCTTGTAATTGAACATTTTAACCAACTTTCACAAACAGGGGAACCCCCCAATGTGACTGAGATGTTTGTTACGAGAATACTCTCACGTATTCTATAATCTGAGAGAGTCAAAATACAAAAAAAACGTTCGTGTTGGACGTGACAGCAAGTATGGTGATGTACCGAACGAGAAGTAATATTTTTACTCTTACTATAAATTAATCTAAGTGGTCCAAGTGTTGGATTTGGCTTCATGAGGTCCCGGGTTCGAATCCCGGGTCGGGCAACAAAAAGAAAATGTGGTATTTCCAAAAAAAAAATTTGCTCGAGATTGGATACCTGCCCGGTAAGCGACAGGCTTACCACCAATCGCCAATCACCTTGTGGGACTTAGTGTCTTCGGCTAGTCTTATGTGTCCGGGTTGTGCCTCTGCATACCCTTCGCGGATATGGGCGTGAATACATATTTTTTAAAATGTTCATGGCCCCTTATTTGAGTTGGTATATTTGTGAATCCTCTGCATGTAGCAACAATTTGAAGTAGGTGGTAAAAGTTGGCACAAGGTAGGAAGTTATTATAAAATTAAGTGAATTTATGTAGAGATAAGGTCGGCGCTCGTGGGAACCTCACGCTCGGTACAAGTGCGCGTGATCCAGTCGGCCTTGCTCGCGCCTGCCGCCAGCACAGTACACTCCACCACCTCACTGGCTGGCACTATCATTTTTACCCGCCTGCTATCGAGTGTTATGCGTTCCGTACCTATGTAAAGCATTAATACTTCTTACATATCACTGTTTATCAAAATCACTCACCTCTAATGGCTTAGGTAAATATGTATGTGAATAAAGTGAGAAGCTGAATATTCAGTTAGTTTAAAAAAAAACTAGCTATAGTTCTCTGGAAAAATTGTTGATTTCCAATCTTTAGCAGTACGAATAATACTTTTTTTAATTGACCCCTATATTTAATGAAGCTAAGACAGATTCACATACAGACACGTCAAACTTAAAGCCCTCTTTTTCTATCGGGGATTGAAAATGACATAAGGAGCTATACACTTGGATCTGGTTCGTGGACTTTCAGTCAAATAGGTAGGTGCATCGTACGTGGATGCCGTCAGCTATGTGTATCTAGTATTCAGATTGTGAAATGGGACGTGCGGAACAAGACAATGGAATTCCTTGACATACTCAACTTATATAAAGATTTTAAAAATATATAATATCTTGACTGTAGTGACAATGGTATATTTTGTTTTTATGAAATGTTTTTTTTTAATAATTAATTCTAATAACAATATAACGCTTCGGTTAAGGGCCTTTTAAATAATATATTATATCTAGTAGAAGTACTTACGTAGGAAACATAACATCGTTTCTGGTATATGTGGACAACTTGCTATTAAGGGCTGATTTCATCGATCATATTGAAAACCGAATTTAGTAAAACTAAGTTTAAACTAAACGAGTTCAATTATTATTGTCGGTAATGATCCCGTTCATACGAGTAACTTACTGCAAGTACTCTTTTAAAATTAACAAAATTCTTATCCCATCTTCTGAGAATCTACTTACCACGTAAAATAGTTTTATAATAAAATATTTACAATAACCAAAAATTTCATTGGCAATAAAATCGACTTTATTGACACTCTTTAGTTAACTGCTTTTTCGTTGATCGCGTTTACAATTGACGGTGAAATCCAGCCTCACTGATAAGTAGGTATAAAAAAGATGTAAGTTTTACTCCGGGAGTGCCGGCAGAAGTGAAAACTTGAATATTAACGTTGTGCATTTTTGATATTTTGGAATGGTTAGGCAATAATTTTGCACGAACAGCTTTAATTATCAGTACGAAAGTACTCATGCGTGTGATAGAATACAATATTCATTTATTGCGCTATCGTACACAAAAATGACAACACGAACATTCGCGCAAGCGCCCTGTCCCGTCTTACGAATTTTCCATCAGGTCACGTGTCCTGACGGGAGTAAAGATTTTTTTGCCCATTCTAAAAAAAAGCGCGCAACGCCGCTAAAGAGGTTTTCACTTCAAAAAACTCCTCACGAAAGCGTTATAATACCAGTTTATATTCGCTATATAACTACATATATATATAATTTGGCGAGATCGTTATCATTTTTACTTATTTAAATGCAAAACTTAGAATTTTAATTCGTATTATCTATTGTTCGAACGCCATTTTCCCAAGATTTTTTGTAAATGTTGCTGACCGTACGTCGGTACGAGGATTGGTGACCCGTGACAAGAATTTAGGGAGAGGCCTATTCTTGGGTTTAGTGAGATATAGCTCCATTACTGCTATTGTTAAATCAACACTAACTGCCTCTCCTGTGCCCATAAATAACGTAAGAATTTATTTACAAATAACTTCCAAATATAGGTGTGTACAGTGTAACCCTTTTAGAATTTAACATGCATGATTCAGTAATCATAGGCTAATTCCACGACCGAGTCCGCTAGAGAGTAAGATCCCCTGTTTCATTCGTAAATTTAACCCGGTTGCGTTGACTATTCTGAACACTCAAAATAAGCGTTAGGATGTGACAACCCCATCGCCTAGGCAGGCAGTCGTAACTAGGCACTCTGGCGACACCGTCTTATCTTTTCCCGTAGTCATAATGTAACAACTCACCATTGTGTCTCATGCTGCAGGGTGAGGTAGCTCGTGCTATGAGGAATAAAGTTAACCTTGGAAGAAACTTTATTTCAATTTTCTGATATTAAGTTTGGATTAAATCTACAGTCCAAAGGGATGGAAACAAATGTTTTCAACCAGAGTTTACAAACGTCTACAGTCCGTAGTTACTTTTTCATAACATGAAAACCTGCCAACGGATAACTACCCACAGTAATTGACGGGTACATATTATTAAAGTTAACAAAGTTCAGATGTATAACAATGCAAAAATTTAATCTCACATATGTACTACTTTAATGTATTAGAAATGAGATTACCTCCATAGAAAAATGACAATAACACATTGCGTTTGACACGCACCTCGAACATATATCTTATTTGTTGGTAAGTCTGCAATTAACGTCGTTGATTAATATATTGATTAACGTTGAGAAGAAACTAAAATGATTAGTCTCACCGAATGTCAACCAGAATCATAATTATCGTTTTTGTTCTACAAGACAACTACTGGTAGATTCTATACTTCTTATCGTCGGAGCTTGGTGGAATTCCATTCTTGATGTAGTTTATTTAAAAACACTTGTACTTTCCACAATATATTTTATTATTTTTTATTTTTATAATTTAGCCAACCGGTTTCGCTATACAAGCATCATCAGGGCTATATAACAACTATATAGCCCTGATGATGCCCTGATGATGCCCTGAACTATATAACAACTATATAGCCCTGATGATGCTTGTATAGCGAAACCGGTTGGCTAAATTATAAAAATAAAAAATAATAAAATATATTGTGGAATAAGAATAATAATAATAAGTGCTTTTAAATAAATTACATCAAGAATGGAATTCCATTAAGCTCCGACGATAAGAAGTATAGAATCTAGAAGTGCAGAACGCTAATATTTTTCAATAATAACGCTTACAAAGTACATTAAATCAATAAATAAAAAAATACTCACACTACCATGCATTTGACACACACAAACAAATATATTGATGATAACGATAAAAGGTCAGAGATGGCGCTCTAAAAAGTATGGGAACAAAGTAGTTGCTCTAGATAAATGAAGATGGAGTTCTTATGAAGAAGATATTAAAATTTATGATGAAGATGGGCGACCACTAGTATACGTACATGTACTTATGTACATGTCAAAAGAAATTATGTTTGTTATCTCTAATTGCCTGTCCAGAACTAACAATACCACCGAGATACGAAAACAAACGAATTAGCGGAACAACCTCCAGACAGTCAGAAACAAAACAGCACAAATGACATTCATGATATCTGATACAACATTGTTTTAACCGAATGTAACTTTGCTTGTACAAAAATGTTAAATGAATTTACGTAATTTTGATTCCCAAAATGTGAAGACTTCTCAATAGTCAGGCCTCAAGTGCATTTACTTAAAATCTTTACTGATAATAGTTTTAACTTAGCACAAATTGAAGTGAATTGTATGAGTATCCACGTGAAGTACCTATAATATTCGTATTTAAAACCTAACACTGACGTCAGACTTAAATAAAAATAACAAATAGTTTCCTGAATTATCCTCTTCTCCAGAGTGATTCTCTCTCTTTTATTGTCTATTTATATCAAATTTTAAATCTCAATTATACTATTTTTTATGTTTTATCTTACTTATGTGGGTGACATAAAAAACAAAAACTCTTCCACAATATATCGAACAGCAGGAACTCAATCGTAATAAATAAATAAGTGGTTAAGATTTTAATAACATTTCTTTTTGTTTCAGGTAATTGAAACAGGACGACCTTAGGTGTCTTTACCTAGAGCGAGAGAGCTTGTGCCTGTGCTTGATTCTAAACATTCAAACAGACGAAGCTGATCTGAAAGTAAGAGTGAATGGCGAGCGGGTAAGCATAATTCTAAACGCCAAAAACTGGTTGCGGGGAGGTACAGTATTATTTAGTGTTATTTCCCATCTATCAAATCAGAAACCGTTATCTAGACAACGCGTAGTATTAAGGATTACAAAGAAATAAATGAAGTACAGCTGTAACAACCGAATCCCAACTGTTTCATTGGGTACCACGTCGCGGTTTGATCATTCTTTTTTCGAATGGTTCTGGGATGGTCCAAAATTAATTTTTTTACCATCTTACTAGTAGTTTTGAGTTACACTTAATTATGCATACATTTTTCACCCATTGACACACGTCTAGATAAGTGATAAAATAATAAATTATTGTTAAATATAACTCAAAAACCACCAGTCGGATTATAGTAAAAGTAATATGGAATCACCTCAGAATCATGACCTGTCTTCCTAATAAAGAACCTTCAAAATCGGTTGGCTACAGACAGAGTAACCGCGTAACAAACATACAAACATAATTAAAAAATATATAGTCGAATCGAGAAACTCCTCCTTTTTTGGAGTCTGGTTAAACAATTAAAATATTTACGATTTTTAGTGGAAGTGACAATACTAAAAAGATTGGGAACCCCTGAATTATGTGGGTTAATGGGACCGACACGAGCGTTTCTCATTGCCACTAATTCGGGTTGGTCACGCGAGATCCCAAATTCCTGGGACTTAGCTCGCGGCATACACCCAGCACCCAGTCTTGCCACGATTCCTCGCCCCCGGCGACAATTTAAATACACCATATTACGCAATAAGTCTTTACTGACATTAACTTTCTCTTATACAAATGATCCGTCTCCCTTTAAGGGTTCTGAAGCAAAAGCGCCTCCCTGTCCCAGACATTAAGACCAATAGACGACGAAAACGGTGAGCACTTGCTAAATTGACTATAATATAATTTGGTTCGAGGACAATGTATATTCTTTGTATTTGATCTGTTCTACTCCCAAATATTTTCTAAAATATATAGTTTGTACTAGTCAATAACTATATCAAATCAGTATATTAGAGAAACATCTGAGAAGCTTGGTTAACCCGATAACTTTTCACAGTGTGAACCATATTGCATCGGTTTGGCAACATTTTTAATGAAAAAAAAGTATCTTCACGCCCATATCCCCGAAGAGGTAGGCAGTGGCACAACCAGGGCACCCGCGATTAGCCGAAGGCACTAAGTCCCATAATGTGATAGGTGGCAAGCCTATCGCCAACCGGGCACATTTCCAATCCCGACCAACATTTCTTTTTATTAGAAAATTGAAATTTTCTTTTTGATGGCCGACCCGGGATTCGAACCAGAGACCTCATGCAGTCAAGCCCAACACCCGGACCGCTAGACCACAGAGGCGATCGACATAAACACATTTTTAATGAAAATGTATTTGTGTCGAAGGATTTCGTTGGTTTTGGCATGTTATTTATGGGAATATATATAATATACTTAATAACATAACAACATATTTTACTAATTGATAAAAAGCTTTTATTGACATTCTTTTTAGTATTAGGACATAATTTTTTATTATTTTATTATTATTGGAATTTAATATATTAATCATGACTTAAATATACTAGTAAATGTAATTAATTTGAAAATAGAAATTTTAATTTAATGATGGAATAATTTTATATACTTAATGAATAATATGAGTTGTATAAAATATTTGCATGCCAACTATTTGGTAAAATAGGATTAAGAGCTTGTTTAGTATTTAAGATCCTCCTTACCCTATTTGCGCAAATAAATGTTATTATTACTGTTATTATTTATAGAAACTCGCCCTGAACGGTGCCACTGCTTTAGATATTCTGGCCGACATAACGTCAATGGTCACCATTGTCGTGTTCCTTTCTAGAGGTTAAGATAACTGGTTGATTCTCAGACTCATTCAGACTCCCGTCCCGATCACGGCCGTAGTACAGCGCCATGCTAGTGTTGTCTAGTGAGTGTTATAATGTTGTTTATACAAACTGACTTCTTTCTGGCGTGCGGTGATAAAAAAAACAAGTTCAATTTTATTTTGTTTTTGTTCAAAGTTTTAACTTCCTAGGATTTCAGGAGGTACTCTTAAATTTAAATTTTCATCGATATAACAAACACATACTTTGTGGAATATTAGTATAAAAGTTCTATGTTTTAGATTCTTTGTTTGTACCTACAGTATTACGGCTAACGGCTATTTACTTCCATATATTACATGCTCTCTAGGACTTCAAGTAGTAGGAATTTTGATGATTTACTGATGAATAGGACATTGACAAAATCGGTGTTTTTGAAGATATCAATAACATTTAAAAAGTCACATTAAACAAGCCGATCCGGTGAATTTCGTATCACTTGGAATCAACAGCTACATTTGTATGGATTAAATGGATTTTGTCATTTTCTCTATTTTCTTAGTTTTTCTTTTCATAAGAACCTTCTCCTAACAATAACAAACATAGTTAAAAAAGAAATAGGTCCATTTGTTCAGGCATGTATACTGTTCTAACTGCGAAGCTTTAAATTTTTTAGATGTGTTATTCAAATCATTATACGCTGTCATATGTGTCATAAGCTAAGAATTTGGTTAATCTGACCACAAATTTCATACAAACTATCATCTCGTAATTTATGCCTACATTTCAAAGTTTCAATTTTTTTCCGTTTGGCTAATATTAGGTCACATACTTACATAATTTTAGCTTTCAAGGATTTCAGAAAGTACCAGACGAATTTTGATGATCATCAGTTTGTCAGTAATTTTTTTTATGATATTGGAAGGCAAACAAGCAGACGGATTTCCTGATGGTAAGAAATTAACGCCGCCTAGAGACACTAAAGGTGGTAATGGTGCGTTGCCAACCTGAGGCCGGGATGTTAGGCCTCGAGCAAAAGTAAGTTTACCGGCTACCTTACCCTCCGAACCGAAACAAGTCATGACGTTATGGCAGCAGGAATAGGTAAGGCGGTGTTACCAAAGGCGGAGTCGCTGCTAAACTCTACCACCTAGTCAGATGTCACGGTGTTAGTGACGGTGAGCCTATGCTCGCCTTTTACGAGCTGCCTGGCACAGGAAGGCAGATGGTCTATTCTACAAAGGAGCCCGTACCAACACGGGGAATAAAATCGAGTGTTTTGTATATCAGTAACATCTTAATCATTGGAGCTTATATGTTTGATAAGTTTTCTAGAGACATCATATCCTGTAAATTAATATTAAAGGTTAAAAAAAACTACGAAACGCCTTAAGAAACTATAGATAGGCAGTGCTTTCGGTTTCACATTTCTCGTCTTAACGGGTTCATTCCCGTGCCCCCAGATGATTTTGAATGAATTATTATTATCTGAATGTTAGATGTGCAATACCAAATATTTAATATATTTTATCAACAAGAATTGAAAAGCAATTTTTTTAAAGAGTTTGGACTGCAGCGCCGGAACAACAATTTAATTTCCCACGTAATAACGTCATATAACTGCTTAGCGTATATAGTATGCTAGATAAACCATGGGTATATAAAAGCCATGTATTAATGAAACACTTTCCAACACCAAATAAGGGTCGCGTCAGCTAATTAGGTCTCAAATGGAAATAGGATGTGAAATCATTTTACTCGCTTGTTAACAGCTTCTTAATGAATGGTGTGAAACTTTTGTTTTGTTAAAAAAAAAACACAATGTCCTATTACCTATAGGTAAATGTACAGATGAACTTATTTTCCCTAAAGTAATAGAAGACAAATAAGCAAAGGAATATCTTGATGGCAAGATATCTACCATATATATCACCACCTATAGATACCAACCTATAAACAAAACGGTTGAAAAGGATGCTTTGTCAACCAAAAGCCCAACTTGGCGTGGAAACACGTGGATATCCTGTTGGTAAGATTAGCGTTGTAAAGGCTATATTGTTTATCAGAGAAGATATAATAAGTCTACAGTCTAATTACTATTGACAAGGCTCTGAAGTGGGAGCCATCTTAATTCGCTTACGCCTTATGCCTTAATTCGCTTGAACTGTGACGTACCCATAAAGAGGTGAGACACACACAAATGATTGATGGTCGTATGCCCATAGCTGGTGACGGCTGGAACTGTCAAACTGACGGACAGAACCACCCATTTAATAATTCTTCATAAAACAAGTGTTGTAATACTATCGGGATCGAGAAACATTAACATATCCCCTATTAATAGTTTAATGTTACTACATTCTTAATAATGATGTCGCCAACTTAAACGAAAATAAATAAATATCCCTGGACAAGGTGAATATAAACAATTTGAATCTAACCCCAAAGTAAGTAAATTATATGATTGTGTTATGGGTAATGAAAAAATGGAAATGTAATGTGGACATCTAAATGTTCACCACACAAATGCCTACCCGCTTCAGGAATCGAACCCGAGTCTCGTGGTTGGTCGGTGGAATTAGGGGTATGAAAATGTACGCTTTATTAATTTTGATACAAAACTACTACTGGGATGTTGATAAAATTTATATGGGACAGTCTAAAAAACATCAAATATGAACATCAAACTTCGACGTGGTAATAAAATATTTGGAATCGGTTTTTAAAATTTTACTTCGCTTCAAAAATTGTTCAATGATTTTTAAGGTTGATGAATTTTTAGTTCATACTAGACGTTTCTTCACTTATCACTGAAAAATTAAATTTATTTTTTTTCTACGTATTTTCCAGGATAAAACGTATCCCATTTTATGCCCAGGATAATAAGGTATAATTATACCAAGTTTCATCGAAATCGAACCGTTAGTTTTCACGTGATGCCTGAACATACAGACAGACAAAAAAAATTTAATCACAAATTTGGGTTTGGTATCGATCCAGTAACAGCCTCTGCTATTTATTTTTTCAATATTTTCAATGGACAGAATAGACCCTTCTGCAGATTTATTATATGTATCTAGATAAGTGTTGTATGATAACCAATTAGGTAACAAATATTTCATTAAGCGGTTTTTCTATTGGAGCTTATTTCGTTTGTCGTCTGTCCTCAAAGAGCATTAAACATACGCATATCTGAGCTACATACAAAAACCAGTGGGGTTACTCTTGAATCTCGCTATTATGTGAAAATTGGAATCGTATCTGTCATTTTAGGTACTTTTGAATACGGTACTAACGGATTTATTAACATTTAGTAACAAATAAATTCAACGAATCCGATAAAATAATTTGTTCTTTACTAGCTGTACTGGTGTCGAGTGCGAGCTGGTGTACTTTGTGGAGAATTCTTCGACAAAGCTGTCGAAAGACTTATTAAATTGAAGTACAAGGGATATAATCACCAAGTAACTAAACGGGCAAATCACATAATATTATGACTAAAATGATGTAATGTTTGGGGATCTGAGAAATGTAATATCCGAATGAGGCTGGGCTTTGTAGAAGTACTACTGCTAGCTTACGTTTAAAAATTTAGTGTTCTTTGATTACAGAAAGTATCCAGAAACAACTATCCCCTACTTTCTGGAGGAGAGTAACTAACTAGTACTAGCTTTCATGCTAAATTTCAGTTTTCTAAGACTTCAGTAAGTAGCAAACTAGGTTTTGATGATCATCTATGGGTCCATGAAGAAATCGGAGAATTTAGTTACCAATTACATCTAAATTAGAAAAGTTATAACTCTGACTTACTTGTCCAAGGATCCACCGTCTTACCTATTTCTGCCACCAAAATGACAACGGTACGGTGGACGATAGACTTCCACAGCGCAGTGACGCACTTATAATATCTATGGTGTCTAGAGGCTGTGGTTATCCGTCAGGTGAGCCGCGTGCTTGTTCGCTGTCTTTTGCCATTAAAAAAATAGCTATGTTACTGAAATTTGACAATTTTAATTAGTTCACTACAGACGTCATATCCTGAAACATTTATTAATCTGGTGCAACGATAGATTTTGAATGTACGGTATAAAGTTATGAGGTCCAAAAAGATAGGTATACCATCGCGCTTTACTTTGCTCATATCAGTGTCCCTGCCCATGCCCCGCTCAGATGTTAATAAGTATGTACAGTTTTAAGTTTTAGAGCTTAATGAATCTGAATGATATCTGCAAATTTGTGTTCTACTGAGAGTTGTCCCGCTTTGTCCAAATTACATACCCGCTTTGTACACATCCTCCGGGCCAATCTGATCAAACGACACATTGCACATGTTGTGATCGCTGCTGTCGTGTTCTATTCGTTAGGATGGGCTTAATAATTCAGTAATAAATTCGTTAGGATGGGCTAGCAATCCACCTTCTTCTTTGCTATCTTATTATAAAAATAGACTAAACTGCAGCTCCAAGGCTTAAATTTACATTATAGTCTGTATTATAGCAGATATAAAGAAGGCTATAATATCAACTTAAACCTTGGAGTATTTTTGTCTACGTTTATTAATAAAAAGGTAGGCGACATCATGCGACTTGTGTATCCTACCATCAGCACGTAACTATCATCAGGAAATCAAACCACTTGATTGCGTTTTAATTCCGTATAAAATACATGTCCATTGTCCAATGTTATTAGTATTCAGCATCCATCGTTTACATTAAATATTGTAAAACGAATATTTGCAGAGTACTTTAATCCTTAACCTTCACCTGAGCCAACAACTGACTGCTTTACCAATGTACGCTAACAATAACAACCACATTTAGAGAAAAACACGTATGGACTTTATAAATTTGGATTTTCATAACACTGCTAAACTGATTGTTATAAAATCTCTTCAATTAAAACATCTGTAACGCTGCGTCACCTACTTGAGACTGGAATCTGGGATATTAAGCACAATACAATTTTTCTGCAGTCATTGACAAAAAATGTTTCATTTTAAATAACTGTATTTTTGGTAATATGGCCTCATTTATACTTAAAACATACAATAGTCCCATCTAGGCTGGATTTTGCGGCCAAATTTAAACGCAATCACCGTTAAAAACGCAGATAGTGTAAATTATGTCAATTTTTTTGTCAAAGAAATTATTGTTATTGTAAATATTTTAAAACATACTTTTATATGGTAAGTAGATTCTCAGGAGATGGAAATTCTTATTCAAAATTGTAAAAGAGTACATACATTCGTTTATAAACAGGATCACAACCTATAACTGCATGAACTCGGTTTTTACTAAACCCGATTTTCATTACAATCAGTGAAAACATTCCTATAAAAATACAAATATCGTGACTTAAGCTCATCATAAGCACAAACTAATATATTTTATAGCTTATATAGTTGGGTTTTTGACGCCATCGAGAGAAAAGATGGTCGTAGTTTTTTCCGTAATTTTTGAATTTCGTGCTTACTTAAGTAAAATTAATCAATTTCTTTCTTCTTTCTTTATGTTTTGGCATTCACGTTAGTATTTTGCTATTAGTCAAGAAGAATTTTGCATCAATTCGCATCAAATTTACCAAAATCGGGATTCAGTTATAATTAGTTTTAAGTCATAAATTTTTAATAAGTCACGTCAGGATCTTGGGTAAAGCGGTGGCCTCATGACTCAAGCTCATATAGTGAGATTTGGCGGCAACGAGAATTCACACGATACGCAAATTTCTTCATTATTATTTAATTTGCAAAATTGACTAATTTCACTCAATGTAAACATGAAATCCAATTGTTATGAAAAAACTTCATCTTTTCTTTCGATGGCGCCAAAACTCAATTAATCAATTTTGATGACATTTTGTACAATTTCATTTAGTTCAAGTGCACAGATAAAATAATTATGACGAAATTAGTGTATCGTATATATAGGAAATATATACGATACACTACACACATCGCTGCCAAATCTTATTAAAAGAGCTTGAGTACCTAATGGGGCCACCGCTATAATCAAGAGTCTGACAAGACTTTCTTTGACGACTTAAGAATAATTTAAACCTGATTTTGTTAAATCGGGTAATTTGATGCAAATTTCCACTTGACTAATGGCATAATATGCTAATGCTAGTGTCAAATACTAAAGAAAGGTAATAGTCGTCATAACATGTAAAACGTAGTGATTATATTCTCTTTGATACCATATAGCAATACAACAATTATAACTTCTTTGGACAGTTTTAGTGCATAATAGTATTTTAATTAACTTATCAGTCCAGTTTTTGAATTAATGAAATACCAAAAAAAAATATTACCTACGAAGTAGTCGTTTGCCCTACCGTCCAAATCTTACTTATCTTTCTGACATCACAATGTCAGAAAGATAAGGTAAAGCGGTGGCGGCACCAATCCCCAGAAACCGTTACAAGACTGCGAAATTATCAAAATGAATACATTAATGCAAAATGTAAATCCTAGTCCTGAAGTATCATGTTTATACTTATGAGACATGAAGGACTGTCGCTAAAAATAAATGTCCCCCGTGTTGGTCCAGGCTCCTTTGTAGAATAGACCATCTGCCTTCCTTGCCAGGCAGCTCGTAAAAGGCGAGCAAAGGCTCACTGTCACTAACACCGTGAATTCTGACTAGGTGGTAGAGTTTAGCAGCGACTCGCCCGGATTGGTACCACCGCTTTACCTATTCCTGCCGCCATAACGTCATGACGTGTTCCGGTTCGGAGGGTAAGATAGCCGGGAAACTTACTTTTGCTCGAGGCCTAACATCCCAGCCCCAGGTTGACAATGCACCATTACCACCTTTGGTGTCTCTAGGCGGCGTGAATTTCTTACCATCAGGAAATCCGTCTGCTTGTTTGCCTTCCAATGTCATAAAAAAATAAAAATGCTGATGTGTGATGATGCAGTGCAGTAGTATAAAACAAAGTCGCTCCCTATGTCCCTTGGTATGCTTCAATCTTTAAAACTACGCAACGAATTTTGATGCTTAATTTTTTTTTAAAGATAAAGTGATTGAAGAGAAAGGTTTATATGTATATTTTATACCCGTGCGAAGCAGGGGTAGGCCGCTAGTATTGGATAAAGTGAAATGTATTCACGTTGTCTTCAAAAAACTCGAATGTTTGTCTAACAAGTTTTCTATTAAAATACTTTGTCGTACTATCGCCCTTTAAGTGGTTTAGTAAAGAGACCGGTTCTATTAGCATAGTTAGGCTTTGGCCCTGTGACATACAAACTGACAGATTAAATATTGTTGTAACTGCGCTTAAACTTCTAATAGCTTGTATAAATATTGGAAAACGTTGCCCCGTCTTATTAAAATGTGTTTTGGTATCTACTATTGCCTTCGATTTGAAATATCTTTTATTTGAGTTTCAGTCGACTGTAATCATTGCTGTTAAACGATTCTGTTAAAGTAAGAGTTAGGTAATTTAAGATAAAATTGCGTTGTGATGCTAAAAAGCTATCGTCCGATGCGACGCATCGAGAAATAAAGTTAGTTTTTAGCCGACTTTGAAAAAATTATTGTAATCGATTTCTCCGTCCTTTCTGAACCAATTCTAAAAATCCTTTTTTGTTAGAAAGAACGTTCTTCCGAGTTTCATTCGATCTTATTTACGATAACACTGTAGAAGAGTGAATTCTGTAAATTGAAGATATTAAAAAAAATATTTGCAGGCACTAAAAAGATGCCTTTTTAGAATTTTTGCTTTTTGGCATTTGACAGCGATTTACGCCATATCCACTGAACAGAATGTTGTACCTAACAAAATTTTGTTAGTAGGTATTTCATGTTCGAGGAAGGTTATAGGATAGTTTTACGTAGTTCACTGAAGGGGTTCCCGTGGGGAAGGGGTAAAATCAAAAGGTTGGGCTACCATTCAATAAAGCGTAGTCACTTTTTTACAAGGCATACGTTTTGTAGTTTAGAAATTACGGAGATATCAACACTCAGTATAAAACGACCAAATAAATTGGAATCCGGAATGCCTATGTAAATACATAAATATTTTAACGCCAAGTCCCGTTATAGAGAGTAGAGAGTATCGAATGCCAAGTGATTGAAGTTCGCAGTCTTGGCTAGTTCATAAATATATATGACTCAGAAATCACAACCACATTATCCCGCAACCGGAGAAAAATCGACCCAAATGTTGCACCGTAGATAGCTGTGTAAAAATAAAATAAAAACTCACAAATGTTGAAATCTAATATGTTTACAAAGATGTGGATGTAAGAGCTTGTTTGCTGTACTTTGAAGATAAAAATCGAAATATCAAAGTCATTATCCGTACAAGGATACAAGTTGAAATGTGTTTGTTTGTCATGGACGTGCGAGATTTCACAGGCCGTATGTAAATGTTAGTTCTCTACCTTGTCGCGATGATCAATACATTAATAACGACGCCCCTGCTATGTCCTTTCTTATACCTGTATATAAATATTACATTTGAATTGTGAGAAAGGAAACTTTGTGTTTCTATTTACGAAATCTAACGTTTTTTTTTAATTTTGGGAACAACGAATAAGGCATTGTTTGAGGTCTTTTCTGTGTGTGAGGCGACTCGTACTTTTTATTGCAATAATTGAAGGCCCGCACTAGTCGTGCGACTAGATAACTATGTGCCGAGGCATGTACTATACAAGACTAGACTTAGGCTCCAACTAAACTAAAAGATTTTTCTGACAAGTTTTGTAGATCCTAATCAAGGGGATAACTAAAATGGCAGATAGTTTTCATAATCTTTCATTTCACAACTTAACTCATAACGTACAGTTTATAAGTGCGCTGTGACCGGATTCTAGACCTTCGGTAGCTTTGTCTTCGGACGCCACTGACCTGTACTAAATAACTAGGTACGTCCGGCCGCAACCTAAATCACAATTGGCGATCTTAGAAATCCGTTAACTCGTCAAACCTCGCCACTGTTTCTGTAATCACTAAATATATAAAAACTTTGCTGCCAAATTTGCGTATCATACGGTATATACGTATTTATTGTTATAATTATCATTTTATCACTTCTGTGTGAATCCAAGAGATGTGTCGGAAAAACAATTTCTTCGGTATTATTTGTCTTGTATTAGGAATTCAGAAGACAAAAGTCCAGCAGCAATAGAATAGGATTCGTAGAAACAAGTTTGCGACATAATTTAGTTGTCAAGTCAAAAGTCGCCTCTGTGGTCTAGCGGTCCGGGTGTTGGACTTGACTGCATAAGGTCTCGGGTTCGAATCCCGGGTCGGCCAACAAAAAGAAAATTGGATTTTTCCAATTTTCTAATAAAAATAAATGTTGGTCGGGATTGGAAATGTGCCCGGTTGGCGATAGGCTTGCCACCTATCACATTGTGGGACTTACTGTCTTCGGCTAGTCGTGAGTGCCCTGGTTGTGCCTCTGCCTACCTCTTTACGGGCGTGAAGATACTTTTAACTTTAAGTCAAAAGACTTCCCCGGCGAGACACAACTTGTGTAGCATTTTATTTTAGTTAGACAAATAAATGCTGACAAAGAGGATCTCACGTGGCTGCACTACTTACCATCAGAACCGTCCCATACTCAGCCTCACTGCATCTACTCTGTAACTATATAACTACTTGAATGCTCAATGAAGAGGACCATATCGTTAAGCGCGACCCGATGGCGGATGGTTGCGGAAGCGACGGAATAATTTTCCGCGTCTCTGCGTCGGCCCGTAACTGTGAACACCTTAATGATGCCCACCGGAGATGTATTCATTTGCAGCTACAGCCCTCTAATGGCTCTGCCAGCTGCCTCCGACCTCAGGCCCCGCCATTGTCGAGTGCGAACTCGTACGGGACCGTAATTGGTGGAAGATAAGTCTTGTCTAATAATTATATTCCTTTTAATTCGTTTTCCTTTTGAATTCATAGATATTTTTATTTAATTGGAGATGCACTAACTGCTCAATTGGTAGATGTGTGTGTTTTGAGATTAGGAGAAGAGGGTGTTTGATATAAACCACTAGAAACTTTGTTCCACTGCTGGCACGATTTGGTAAGAAGCGTTTTATGGGGATACAAATTGATGAGATGGTATTAAGTTCAGTGGTCGACTCCGTGGGTGAGAATTATCGCTTTAAACATAAAAATGTTCTAGGTAAATTGTTAGAGACTGAGTAATTTATAAGTCTTGATAATACTTCTCTTTGTCTACGCTTTTTAAGAGTAGTGGGTCCTATTTTATATAGTCTTTCCTCAAAGGGAGTTCTTAAGTTTTTATTTTGTCGAATCCTTTGCATTTTTATAAACTTTCTAAAAAATTGTTAGAAAAAAGAAACCCAAATTATACACACTTACTTACCTATATATAATAGGAGACGTAGATGAGTTAAAAGTATATAGCTTTAGTAAATTATTTAGCAAACTTGAGAAATATTTTTAATACCTTCTTCACCAAATACAACATTTGGTTATATGGGGTCAAAGTTTTAAATTAATGAATAAATAATCTCTGTAAAATTTACATAAATTTCATTTACCTTACCACAAAATAAGCAAAAAGATATTATGCTTGTGTTGTTCTAGTCAACGATACTAGGTAATACATAGACATACTTAAATACCTAGATACCAGAATAAATTTAACAAACATGCAAACTCGGATATAAAGAATTCTCAATGTAATTAACACAAATGCCTGTCCCCGTCGGGAATCGAAACCGAGACAAAGCGGTCAAAAAATTATATATGTTTTTTTACACTTTGGTCAATATAAATAAATATCTATACTTAGTAAATTTTACTATATACATACATACATACATACATACATATCTTCACGCCAAGTCCCTTACGGGGTAGGCAGAGAGTATTTATATATTTTACTATATAGAGTTCAAAATATCCGGTAAACGTCACTTCAACTTCAACAACAAAAAGTGTTTCATGTCATAAATGCCATATTTACATTAGATATTATCCTATTAATATTATAAATGCGAAAGTTTGTATGTATGGATGTATGGATGTTTGTTACTCTTTCACGCAAAAACTACAAAGCCGATTACGATGAAATTTGGTATGTAGGTAGTTGAAGAATAACATATAGGCTACTTTTTATCCCGGAGTTCCCGCGGGATTGGGACTTACGCGGGTGAAACCGCGGGGCGCAGCTAGTTTTCCATAAAAGCCATGAAACACTTAGAATATCAATGTATTAAAATATCTAATCTGTTATAATACGTTGCCGCCACCATAACGCCATATTCTGGGTTGGTGGGGTAACTTAATCGTAAACATTTTCATGCGGGAGACTTTGTTGCTTGTTCTCAGAATTGCAACTCACCGACTTATATCCCTGGTGTCTACACTCGTAATTAAAACAAACTATCTTAAACAAGCAGTGTTACCAGAATATTTTTTTCTCGAATCGCCTCGCCAGAGCGCTCGTGTAGCCCCGAGATAGCCTCATCATGGCGCACAGGTAGTTAAGGCGGGAAAGTTTAAATAAATAAAAAAAACATAAAATTATGTACCTATATATTTATATCTATTTGTATTTTGCGAGACAGTTAACGTTTTAAAATCCACGCTATAACATATACATAATAAAAACTATTAAAACTGATTGTTGGTGTTAAAGTTTTTTTTTCTGCATAAAAATGATTTTCTAATAAAATATTTCTGAAAAAAAAATATAGCCAAATCGGCTACTTGTAGCCTGCGGATAAAATATATAGCCGCTCGGTAAGGGAGATAACCCTATTGGCGCTAAATAGCCCCATCTGGCAACACTGAAAACAAGCATCTATTTGTTTTCATCTGATTCGTGTTAAAAAAGGAAGAGAATTTCCCGGACAAGTGGACTGATACCATTTACATAATGATCTGGTCACTTGGTCGCGCCAAACAGAGCGTGTGCTCTCGAATCCCACATTATATGTGTAGTAGGTACGTACCTACCTGCTGCTGCTACACCACGCCGTGGACATACCACGTCGCTTATTACGCATAAGCTTATCTTAAAATCTTTTCTAGTGTTCGTATGTTTGTCACTGAACTCCCTCTAGACGACTGGACCGATTTTGAAGAAACTTTTGTGTGTGTTCAAGGGAATTCAAAAATGGTTTAGATTCACAATTTGGTCTCCTGGAAAATGTTTTTTTTTAATTATTTTTTTAATAATAAGTAATTGTTGATTTTGGAATGTTTCACATCGGATCCGACAGACTGCGCTACTATCGAAGCATTAATGTCTAGCGATACGAAGTTTGCTGGGTCAGCTAGTTATATCTAAATGTACTTACTTACTACAA
>NJDD01001322.1:128876-145222 GCA_002245505.1 Calephelis nemesis
CCGCCATAACGTAAGAGTAAGGTAGCCGGTAAACTTACTTTTGCTCGAGCCCTAACGTCCCTGCCTCAAGTTGGCAACGCACCATTACCACCTTTGGCGTCTTTAGGCGGCGTGATTTTCTTACCATCAGGAAATCCGTCTGCTTCTTTGCTTTCCGATCTTATAAAAAAAACAGATCATCCATTGGCCATGTTGTACAATGTGTAGATACATCAGGAGTCGAACATATTCCGCGGCAACAAGTCGTACATGTCGTTCGCGGGGCACGTGATGTACCTGCCCCCCGCCCCCTCCGCGCCCGACCAGCCGCTCTCCATGCTGGGGCCCATCGACAGGCCCGTCAGGTATCCACATTTCTTAAACTTTGCATAAACACAATCACATCACAAGCAATTTTGTGTTCAACCTCGGGATGTGACCACCTCATCGCCTGCTGTTGGTAATCTAGTAATCGAGGTTGTAATAACACTAGTTCAGTCATCCGTAACTCGCTTTTCCGTAACATAAAAAAAATATTTAAATACTATATAAGCAACTCAAGTCAGCATTATTACATTGATTAAAGTTAAAGTCCTATCATATTATTCCTATTATTAATTTTATAAATAAATAAATAAATATCCCTGGACTAGTCACACAAATTGAATCTAACCCCAAAGTAAGCAAATTATATGCTTGTGTTATGGGTGTTAGTCAACGACACTAATACATATAATTACTTAAATAGATACTAGAATAAATTTAATAAAACACCCAGACCCGGAAATGCAGACATCTAAATGTTCATCACACAAATGCCTGCCCCCGTCGGGAATCGAACCCGAGCCTCGCGATTCGTCGATGCAGTTAGGCGAGTACGCTAGCCACTCGACCAACGAGGCGGTAAAATGCGAAAGTTTAAATGTTTGTTTGTTACTTCTTCACGCAAAAACTGCTGAACCGATTATGAACCGAAATATTGTTCCTGTGTAACCATTAATCACGCGAACAGCGCCGCAGGCATCAGCTAGTTTATAATAATTCTAAAAATTGTTTATTTTACGTACCAACCAACTATACCTACAATAATTAAAAATTTAGACATAAGTTATGCTGAGCAACCAGATCCCTATATTTTTGCAGTTTCTCAGTTTAGTGATATAATTTCTATTATTCTCATTGTTTCTTATGTATATTCTATATATTATCTGTTAGAATATAAGGAAAAAATAATCACTCCCGTAAAAAAAGTATCCCATGTCCAAACTTGGGTACGTTGTTTTTTATTAGAAAATTTTAAAAAATACTATTTCTTCTACCGAGCTGCTAGACCGCTGAGGCGAGAGAGAAAAAAATAAGAATTAAAATATACCAACATTCATTTTAAATTACGATGATCATCAAGATTTTGCAGATTCTGGAATTAGTAATATACTTTCTACTCTTATATTTTCTATATTATCAGTTTAAATATAAGGGTGTAAAAAATTCGTTTATACGCAGGAGCAAATCAAGTGGATGTTTGGAAGTGGCAGCCCGCGCGGCGCGTGCGGCGGCCCTGGCGGGGGAGATGCGCGAACGGGAACGCTCCGCCTCCCCCGACATCGCCAGAGCCGTGCCGGTACGAGTCGAACCTACAACCGCGGTAAGTACACTTTGTGATCACCAAAAAGCCGGGCTTTGTAAGAATTGGCGTTTTGATAGAATGTACACAGTACATAGTCTAGACCTTATTTTTTCGGTTAAGTAAAAAGAAATGAAAGATAGAAAATATTTACTTGAACTTTAATGGTTTGTTATGAATTTTCAATTAAGTAATGTTTGTTAAACTATTCAAATTGGCAACTAATAATAAAACTCGCTTACTGGTAATTTGGTTTTCGTCCGAAGTCGCTCTTAGTAGGTTATAAATCGTTTATATATTATAAGTACAATAAGAAAAACACTAACCCCCGACAATAGGTACACATATGCAAAACAGTTAGGAACCATTTCGATAACGCCAGCTTTCAAACAAAAATCTGTTTAATTGAGCAATATACATATTCTTTACTTAATTTAGTTGAATCCCAACTCTTTCCAAAACACTAGATCAAAATTGGTTCAATTTTTTTTATGTTATAGGAAGGCAAACAAGCAAGCGGATTTCCTGATGGTAAGAAATTCACGCTGCCTAGAGACACCAAAGATGTTAATGATGCGTTGCCAACCTGAGGTCAGGATGTTAGGCCTCGAGCAAAAGTAAGTTTACCGGCTACCTTACCTCCGGACCGGAACACGTCATGACGTTATGGCGGCAGGAATAGGTAAGGCGGTGGTACCAATCCGGGCGAGTCGCTGCGAAACTCTACCACCTAGTCAGATGTCACGGTGTTAGCGACGATAAGCCTATGCTCGCCTTTTACGAGCTGTAAAAGAGAAAGGCAGATGGTCTATTCTACAAAGGAGCCCGGACCAACATGGGGAGAAGTTCAATATTTATATGTGATGCCCAAACCAAAAGACTTTTAAAATAATTCATTTCCAAACGATGTTCTTAATTCAGAAGCGTCCCAGTGTCCCAGTGATCTACAGTGACTGAAAGTATATTTCTATAAAATTTTAAACATAGAGGAAATTGCAGTCAGTAGCTCAAGTGATTATAGCATTAGTCGGCTTGAGACGAAAGTTTAAGGTTCAAATCCTGTATGGGGCATAATTTTTTTTTCTTTAAAAATTTATAGAAAATTAACTCTAGCACAGGCAAGTGCTAAAATAAAAATACCTTAAAAGTATATTGCTTAATTATAATGAACGTTACATTTAAACTTTATAACCTTTGTGTGACACCCAAATTAGCGTTCAAATGTATAATGTGATATAATGAATCACATTTTGAAACGGTTTTATGTTTCACCTTCGTTCATTTCACACGGCTTGACGTAACGCAATTAATAACTCCCAAACAAATCTGCTTCCGTGTATATTATATTTTATCTACAGTCACAAATCAGGGCCGGATTGTAGAAGGCAAGGCTCTGCGTCTACACTGAAGCCAAGAACAACAGAGAAAGTAGAGAAAAGCAGAGATAAAAAAAATATAAAAAGTTTTACAGATCAGCAATTTTGTTTTTTTCAAACAGTGCAAAGGCACCAAATTCTTTGTTTGTATAATTCTACAAGTTGGCTATTGTTTTAATGTTTCTTTGAATCTATAAATCTGATCCTGTTGTTAGTTAGATATACTTTTTAGGATGAGTTACAGACTGTATTAATGGTACATAATTAGTGAAATAGAAATATAATACGTTTGTTTTGTAAAATCATTAAACTTATAAAAAAAATCAATCGAGAGAAGAAAGATCGTGACTGCTTTAATCGCTTACTTCTCTATGCTACATCTATCTGCACTAATTCTAAATTTATAAATTTGTCTACATTTTAGAATACAGAAACTTGGCAAAGAATAATAATTTGTTTTAAATAGCGGCCCGCCTCGGCTTCGCACGGTTATAAAATATACATATAAGCCTTCTTCTTCAATCACTTTATCTATTAAAAAAACCGCACCAAAATCCGTTGCTTAATTTTAAAGATTTAATTAAGCATACAAAGGGACATAGGGACAGAGGAAGCGACTTTGTTTTATACTATTTAGTGATTTATAGTATCTTTGAAGTTGTAAGTCAAATGCATTGTTTCTACTTTTTATTTAGTACACGGGTAATGTATTCATTTGAACTTGCTCGTGCTTTAGCTAGTCATCATAGACACGAAACATGCATGGGAGAACTCTAGATGTTAATCCATTCAACAAAAACTCGTGACTATTTTGTTAGATAAGCCATCAGAGTACCTGCAAGAATTCGGCAGACACCATTTGGACTAAGAGATAGGGATGTGCGCCAAAATTGTTATTGATGCAGTATCAATACTATATATATCTATACTTCTATACTAATATTATAAAGAGTAAAGATTTGATTTTTTGTTTGTTTGCTTGAAACGAATGGGCTCCGAAACTATTGGACTGATTTCAAAAATTCACCTTTAGAATGCTACATTATCCCTGAGTGACATAGGCTTTGTTTCATCAAAATTACCCCGGCCAAGCTTCATGAAACTGCAAGTAGTACATAACATACACGGATCGGGTGTAGATACTGATTGTTAGAGAATGCTAATGCCGATTTCAAGATTACTACACATAATCATTTATTTTACACAATTTATTGTATATTTAAAAAAAATATATTTGATCGTTTGTTTGTACTGCATAGGCTACGAAACTACTGGGCCGATTTGAAAAGCTTTTACCTTTACAAGTTGACATTATTCTCTAATGAACATAGGCTACGTTATTGTTGGGAAAAATAGAAATTTGTCCACCCGTGCGAAGCCTGGACAGGCTGCTACTTATCTTTCACTTGTCGCAGTTAGCTGTCTATATTTGTGTCGTGTTCACTCGGAAAGTTTTTCCACTGATCCGATCGTAGGTGGGAAAGTCGGTAAGAAAAATATCGTAAATTTGGACAACGCTTTTTCATTTATCCGATAATAAGTGGTTATAAAAATGATTTGTCACGTCGCAAAGGATTACTAAATTATTATTGTTTATTAATACACAATAAGGATCCAAGCGTCTATAGCGTCATCTATCATAACTTGTAAAATATACAGACGTTAATTAAATTATTTTTGATGTAAGTATGAAATGAATGTATACATTCACAGTAATAATTTATCTAAACTTTCATCAGTGAAACCGGTAGGCCAGAAATTGTAAAATAGCGAGAAAGTGTAGAAGTGACTTAATGATCACAAACTATGTATAAAATAATCATTTTGCGATTTATGATACATATATATACCTACCTATTATATCTTCAAAGCAATCTATGCATAGGGTTGGCAAAGAGCACCGAGTACCAATCCTCACGATCCTTGTTGACCTAGGTAGGTCTAGGATGTAGCTAGGTAGCTAACTCCACATTCATAACCCTTTTTATATAAACAAGCCTGTTTCAGATACTCTTGACACGTCTCTCGGATAACACCCGAGAGATTTGAGCGTGGAATGTCAACCTAGGTTTCCCCGGGTACCTATATCCATCCACATTTTTTTGAAATGGCTAATTAGTTGCTAACCTCGCGGTTTTTACAACTTCACCGGACTATATCCATCCACATTGTATATCTGCTATTTATTCACGACTTCTTCAGCGTGTAATAGATTTTCATACATACAAACTTTCATTCTCCTCTCTAGTCCTTTGGGGTTTAGGATATTTAATTATATGCAGATCAAAAATCAAAATATTACAGAATGCCAGATAGAGTTTCGCGTTTATAATATTAGTATGGGTGCTGTTATTTAGAAAGCAACCGTTTCCCCGTGTTGGTCCGGACTCTTTTGTAGAATAGACCATCTGCCTTCCTTGCCAGGTAGCTCGTAAAAGGCGAGCAAAAGCTCACCGTCACTAACACCGTGAATTCTGACTAGGTTGTAGAGTTTAGCAGCGACTCGCCCGGATTGGTACCACCGCCTTACCTATTCCTGCCGCCATGACGTCATGACGTGTTCCGGTTTGGAGGGTAAGGTACCCGGTAAACTTACTTTTGCTCGAGGCCTAACATCCCGGCCCCAGGTTGGCAACGCACCATTACCACCTTTGGTGTCTCTAGGCGGCGTGAATTTCGTACCATCAGGAAATCCGTCTGCTTGTTTGCTTTCCAATATCATAACAAAAAAGTCCTTATGGTATATATGTATAAAATATAAGCTGTTCGATCGGTATGATAAAGCTACAGGATATTTTTTCCATTTAGCGGATTTGATGTTGTGAGATTATTCTAGCCGTGAGGTCTGGTATTCAAGCCTACAATTTACCTTACCCTCCGGAGTCCGGATCATACACGACAGTGCCAAACACTGTCATTGTAGCTGCAGGAATAGGTTTTAGGCAGTCGATTCCTATCCGGAACTCTAACTTCGTTCTGTTTGGTAATAACAACTGAACCTATGTGCACATATGATGAGGCAGGAAGTCTATTGTGAATAGAGGACTCAAACAGATTGGCTACGTAAAGTATTGGTGTATTTGGTATTTTAGTATAGCTAGACAATTAACTCGTACAATCGAGGAAATAGCTAAAACTTTCAAACCCCTGACACAAAACATTTTTTTCGCCTTTTATCAATCAAATGCATTGAATCTTTTTTGGTTATATTTAAATGTAAAGTTAGTCGTTTAAACTTCCTTCAAGAGCAAAAACAACTTGTGAACGCGGAAGCAGATAGGAATCAGAAGCAACAATTCAGAGGTTGAACACCAGTCCCAGAAGACGACACATCTAGCGTACTTTTTTAAAATTTTGATACATATAAAATTAACCAAATTAGAACTGGAACTATTGTCTTATGTGAGATTGAATAAAATATACAGCTTTATTGCTTCCTCAATTTACTTATATTTGCATTTAATTCAATTATATTTTATTTGAATTTGAATATGTTGCGTCTTTTATAATCGTCTTCTCATAATTATGGTCTTCCCGTGGAAACTGACCCTAAATATTTGCAGCTCAAAAAAAATAATTCTTATTTCAGTGCCAGTTAAAAGGTTAACAATCCTCGCCTTAAGGATATCTATGCCAAAAGCTCTATGGAAGCACCGAGTGAGAAAGTGTTCTAAATAGAATTTATACTTGCTATGGTCGGCACTTGGTGGAATTCCATTGTATATACACGTTTTTAGAGCTAACACTTGTACTTATCCTCTGTATACTTTATTTAACACTTTCTGTTACTTTTTAGCCAACCGGTTTCACTTTTTACAGCATCACTAGGGCTTTGAAAGTTCTAAAATGTTCTAAAGTTTCACTGTCCATACATGGAGTACGTAACATTAGCACTGACCATACCATGACCATTAGAAACATTATAATAGTCTCCACTCGATACAGCAATAATGACAATAATCACACACCAATCACATCATTTACATTTCTTATCGTGTATTGATCTAATCTAGAGAACTTATTGTGAATTACTCAATTAACAAAATGCTTTCTTGATGTAATAAAGACGGCTCTCCGGATGGTACAAGGGAACCGTCCTTACAGACACCATAGATGTTATTGGTTCGTCGTATAAGAATGTACCTTTCCACAAATCTTTCTATTATGCGATTTGTAAAGTTGTCTTAAACTACTATAGCTACATACGAGTATATCCTTTTAATATTATAAATGCGAAAGTTTGTATGTATGGATGTATGGATGTTTGTTACTCTTTCACGCAAAAACTACAAAGCCGATTACGATGAAATTTGGTATGTAGGTAGTTGAAGAATAACATATAGGCTACTTTTTATCCCGGAGTTCCCGCGGGATTGGGACTTACGCGGGTGAAACCGCGGGGCGCAGCTAGTAAAGGATAAATTAATCGCATAACTCTAACTGAACAAAAGTGAGGCATGCGAATGACTTTGCATTGTGATCAAAGATACCATACGTTTTCCCCGTGTTAGTCCGGACTCCTTTGTAGAATAGACCATCTGCCTTCCTGCCAGGCAGCTCGTAAAAGGCGAGCATAGGCTTACCGTCACTAACACCGTGACATCTGACTAGGAGTTTCGCAGCGACTTAGCCGTATTGGTACCACCGCCTTACCTATTCCTGTCGCCATAACGTCATGACGTGTTCCGGTTTGCAGGTTAAGGTAGCCGGTAAACTTGCTTTTGCTCGAGGCCTAACATCCCGGCCGCAGGTTGGCAACGCACTATTACCGCCTTTGGTGTCTCTAGGCGGCGTTAATTTTTTACCATTAGGAAACCACCATTAGGAAACAAGCAGACCATCCGTCTGGTTGTTTGCCTTCCAATATCATAAAAAAACTGAATAATATAACAAATACATAATATTATGCTCTGCGTTGTTTAATTTCTTTATCTATTAACCACTAAGCAGTTTTTTTGTTTTAATTAAAGTGTATGATTATGAGTAATATTCATTAAATAAGTAAAGGTTACCTCATCTATTGCAATGTTTAATGTTGGGGTTCCGTAGCAGAATAGCAAAAAACGGCCACTTTCTTCCCCAATTCTGGAGAATACATAGTCGATCCATTGAGTATTCTTTAAACCGCTTAACGATTTTTATACAAAAATAAAACAAAAACTGAAGAAGACGGAGGGAGGGGGAGGATTATGCAGGTTATTTATAGATAGATCATAAAAAAATTAGAGGTTTCTAAAACAATTTTTGCATACGGTCGATCGTTTCGAAGTGGTAGTTATAATTTGTGTCCCTCTGTAACTTCTAAAAAGTGTGTTAAGAATCTAAAAAATATATGCTATTGATTTATGCACTCGTTAGCTACCAAATCAAATACTGCGAAAAACAAAGTTTGTTTTTACTGGTGAAAAAGTGTTACCAGCTGTAGGTACCTACATATTTTAGTCAAATATTAATAGCAACTTGCAACATTCATTCCTTATCTGTGCTTGCTACTACGGAAACTTTTAACGGCGCGTACGATATCCACTTAATCACTTTATTCAATTATTCCTTCAAAATGTACAGTATTTTGACACCCTGCCGTTTCTTTCGCCAAAATAGATGAGATTAAAGTGTTACGAATTCATCGTCATTTGTTGTTGCAAGTTTTTTGCTCTTAAATTGTTTTCCTTTCTACATTTTACAGTTTTTGATTTACTTATGTACCATTTCGAAAAAAAAAAACTATGTTTGGTAAGTAAAAATGTTGGCAAGTAACATTTCTCAACTTACCTCGCCAGAAAAAATCCTGAAATTTTATTTTTAACATACCTTTACCAGGCCAGTAATAGAATAAAATGTCCTGGGATATGCCGAAAGGTTTGGTCAAAAAATGCTGAACAGGCTGTTTTAAAAACAATTTTCATTCAAATGTTGCAAGGTAGAGTTCATATGTTTTTTATGTGCTTGAAGTGTAAAACCTACCAAATTCACATGTTGGGTTTGCGTTTGTAATTATTGATACTATGATTTATAAACAATAATTTTCACATAAATGATAAAGTAGCTTTCGATAATCCACTTTTAAACTAGATACAAATAACACAAATTTTGCAGAAAACTTAGTTTCCAAACAAACTGCCTTACTATCAATATCGCAGGTACTCCCCATCATGTGTCTACTCGTGACTTCAGCCTGTAAAGTGTATTTCTAACACGCTGACACGCGAAAAGTTTCACCGTAACTTTAATAACATTGAACACAAAGTTACAATAAAGTAACGACCACATAGAAAGCAGCTTAAGAGTAAGAAGCGATAAAGTACGCTTAAATCATTTATCATTTATATTAATCATTTTCCTCTGTGGTCTAGCAGTCCAGTTGTTAGACTTGACTGCATGAGGTCCCGGGTTCGAATCCCGGGTCGGGCAACAAAAAGATAATTGGGCTTTTCCAATTTTCTAATAAAAAATAGTACTTTGTTATTATAGGCCTAATAATCGTCATGGTCACTTATTATAAGTTCTCAAATGGTAACGAAAGTATTAAGTACACCCGAATACCTTCTCAAAGCCGCAAGCATCTGGTGTATTCAAAATACTACGGATACTCCGAAACAGAAAATAATGTGTATTAGTTTTGACTAGTATTTAAGGTAAACCAACAGGCATATTTTCGTATTAGTAGAGTACCTACATCTCTATAAGTAATTTTTATGTAATTAAGCTTTATGGTAGCACAGCTGCTAAGTCAGGTAGTAAGTGTTATTCGGAAATCCAGAGCCGTCGTCATAGAACTATGACAGTAAAGCCATAGTGTAAATTGCAATTTAATATACAAGACACGAAATTCCGACGACAACACTCCCACTAAAATTTATAAGTTTACACCCAGACCTAGACCTGGCATAATCGGCGGTAGACAAACATGCCTGAAACGAATGGATATAGTCATATCAATATATTTACGTAGCTTCGCTTTCGATGTGCTCCTAACCTAACCTGTGAATGTTGAGCGCGCCGTTTGTTCTGCGCACGCGCATCACTCGCACGTGTCCGCGCGCGCGCACCTGTCATCTACACTTGTGTTACCTTCGTCGCCGTTCGGCTGCAATTGTACGGTCAGTCCTTTGTATTTATTATCTGTTTTTACGTGAATGAGTGATACGAAACAATTTATTACTTTGTAATAAAATGTTGTGTTTTTAAAATAGTGAAATAATATTTACTTACCTACATATAATTTTTACAAACCTACATTTCGTTTATAAACAGTAAGAGTTTTATAAATAAACGTTTTCTTTAAAGTTTAAAACTCGACACCTATTTTGTTTTTAAAATTATCATATCATCAAACATCTAATACCGATCCGTCGTCGTCTGGTGGAACATAAAAAGGAAAATTTAATTTATAATAGTTTTTTTACCGGTTCTGGCCAGTAAAGTTTTCATTTAAAATCATACACATTCAATATCTATTTCTTATTATAGTACTTAATATTTTTATTTAACTATTAACTTTACGTTTTTTTAAGCACCTGCTTTTGTTTTTGTTATTTTTGCCCAAAGGTTGGATGGTAGAGAATGTTGAATGTTTTTGTAACAGAACAGTGTTGTAAATGTGGTGTACGAGTAACTTCATCTCTCCTCATACCTGTTGAAATAAATTTGCACACCACAATGTGGTAGAATATGGTAAAATGCTTAAATAATTTTGTAACAATTTTTAACACACGTATTCCGTAAATAAATATTTTTCATTTCATTTCAAAGGTTTAAACCTTATTTAACAGCAATAGTTAGTTAACGATACTTAAAGCTTTTTATATATACGTACAATATGTAGCTTTACTAGAATTTCGAAAAAGCTTATTAATACTGTCATCAAGTCACCAAACTTCATGGCACGAAGTTAGAGAGAACACTTTAGTACCTTAGTCAGCAGATTCTCCTCACTTTTCCATACTGCTGCACATTATGTTAGAGAGAAGACTTTAGTACCTTAGTCAGCAGATTCTCCTCACTTTTCCATACTGCTGCACATTATGTTAGATAGAAGACTTTAGTACCTTAGTCAGCAGATTCTCCTCACTTTTCCATACTGCTGCACATTATGTTAGAGAGAAGACTTTAGTATCTTAGTCAGCAGATTCTCCTCACTTTTCCATACTGCACATTATTTACTAGCGTACACTGCCAATGAAAATATTAAAGTAGCTGGGCTAATAATATCAATTTTTAAACAGAATATGTAATTTGTGGTCGACGCTAGTACAAAGTGTTTTTGGTTATCAGTAACACGAGAATATCTGCTGTTTTCTTATTTTTTTATGATATTGGAAGGCAAACTGGCTGACGGGTTTCCTGATGTAATAAAATTCACGCCGCCTAGAGACACCAAAGATGGTATTGGTGCGTTGCCAACCTGAGGCCAGGATGTTAGGCCTCGAGCATAAGTAAGTTTGCCGGATACCTTACCCTCCGGACCGGAACACGTCAACGGCAAGCACTGACGTTATGGCGGCAGGATTAGATAAGGCGATGGTACCAATCCGGGCGAGTTGCTCCGAAACTCTACCACCTAGTAGGATTTCACAGTTCTCACGGTGACGGTAAGCCTATGTTCGCCTTCTTCGAGCTGCCTGGCAGGAAGACAGATGGTCTATTCTACAAAGGAGCCTGGACCAACACGGGGGATAACATTACAGTTCTTTCTCTACACTTGAATGTAGCTCTACCTTTTGTGAGCGGTAATATTTTATTCATCAATGTTTAAAATAATTACATGACTTTACAACTTGTTCTTAATATGTTAAGATTTATTCTGTGATTATCAGCTATATAAACAAATGTATGTTTTGAGTATTGTCGGCAAACATTTTAATGTTTACTCATACCATTACACATCCACTCATTTATTCTACCAACATTGATAGCGTGTTTGCATTTCAAATAGTTGACATTAAACGTAAATTAAATATAACATGACCCCACAAGCTCACCACTTTATCTCATTCATTTATGAGTTGCAAACTTCAATGTTTCTTTATGAAGGATGTATGTGACACCGTTACGAAAACTTCTGTGGTGGTTTAGATACATATCAGACTCCAAAATTCCTTTTACAGTTTTTGTCGGAAACAAGCGGTTATATATTTAGCAGTTTTTCAGCCCGCAATGTATAGCGAACAAAGTATATGCATTAAGCCGCACGTTGCGAGCTGTAAGTGCCGCTCTAAGACGCTGTTTTATTACATTGCTGTTTTTAGTAAAAATGTCTTTAAATAAAAATAGAGTTGTGTTAGATTGTATTAATGAAATAATAGTGAAAACAATAAAAAATCAGATTTTTTTTGAAAAATTCATGAAATTTCCGTCACAAAATTCCAACTACATATGCATGCCTTTAATGTACAGAATCCATGGTTTCATTTTTCGTTACGCTGTAATTTACACGGTGTAGATCGAGAATCATTCTTAGGACCTACTCAGCTCTTTGAAAAGTAAAAAGCAAAGTATCTTCACAGCAATATTCCCAAAGAGGTAGGCAGAGGCACAACCAGGGCACTTGCGACTAGTCAAAGATAAGTCCCATAATGTGGCAAGCAAATCGCCAAACGGGCGCTCCAATTCTGAGCAACATTTTTTGGAAATTCGAAAAACAGCATTTTCTTTTTGTTGTTCGACCCGGGAATCGAACCCGGGACCCAATGAAGTCAAGTCCAACATCTGGACTGCTAGACCACAGCGACGATAAAGCTCTTTGAAACTTAGCGGAAAGGACTTTGATTTTTTAGTACTTAGGTATTAGGTTGACTGTGGCTTGTATCACAAAGGTTTTATAGGTTTTATGGGCACTTAGCCAAAAATAAGTAAAGTGGTAATTATATAATTTAAGATCCGATCGACCTCTCGGTCACACAGACCGCACCGGGAGGCGTACTGGGCACGAAGCATCGTTTAATCGTTGATATTTCTTCCTCTCCCTACAAGTTTATTCCTCTTCCTACTCGGTCCACTCTACCTATTCTGGATTGGAACATTACATGTAACAGCGTTACAGGTTCTGTTTATTCTTCCACACAAGCTTAGTAGATAAAAGTTATCAAAAGAAGAGGTCGTCGCTAGACGCGGATGCTAATTTTGTACGGGTGTGATTAACGAGCTGTCAGATTTACTCCATCATTAAAGGTCTCTTGCCGGGATAGATTGAGATATAGTGACAAATAGTAGACTATACCTTTTTACAAATTTGAGTCCATTAACCAAAAATTGCCTCTTTGACTTTTCTCATACTGAATTTATACATACATATATTAGTTAACACTTTCAAATTTATATATTCAATTGTTTATATGGATTAGTATTTAGCTTACGGTACGAAAAGGCGGAGGTTCAAACCCTGTAATATTCGAGAGACCTTTATTTTAATTGTGTATTTGACGACACAATGGTGGTAATTTTGTTGTGCACTCACTAAACTAATTTTAAATTATCGCTGTCTTCTTTCAACGAAAGAAACAGAAAGAGACAAAACACTTTTAGCGCTGTCAAATTAGACCGTACACGTCCTTTCTACAGATGTTTTAACTATTATTCGGAAAACGTCGATTAAAAACACCGCGATTTGACATGTTCGGACTAATCTGACGTGTCTAAAACGTTCCATCTCTTTTGTTTTTGTTTCATTTGAGAAAGAAAGCATGCATCTAAAATAAGTTTAGTTTGTGAACAGTGGAATTACCACCAATTGTCTTGCAGTAATTTAATTTAATAGTTGCCAATGTTTATTCCCCTTTGCCCTCGCTAATTGGTTACCATACTCAGATTCTGTCCTCTTTGGTTGCAGTTACAGATTCATTACGACTTTTTATGTAATTAATTCTCATAGATGACTATTATGCTTGTGCTATCTATTATCTAAAAAACTTCTAGTTTTATATTTTATAAAACAACAAAAGAAATGACATAATAGCGAAACACTAACACATTTATGATGACACAAAAAGATACTATCACAAAGAACATTAATTAAGTTTATAATTGATAAGCTTTTTTATTTCTGAGCAAAGCTATCATGATATCTATAACAAGTTATATAATATTATGAAGAGTACAAAGAATCATGATAATAAAAATTGTAAAAGCAAATGAAGTTTGCGAGATATTTTGTAGCAGATAATCACGGTCATAGAAATTACTCAAAGGGTGAATTCATACATAATTCTCTCTCTACTCGCTCATTATATGTATCGATAATTTATTTGTCGCCTCTGTGGTCTAGCGGTTCAGTAGTTAAACTTGACTGCATGAAGTCCCGGATTCAAAGCCCGGTTCGGGCAACAAAAACAAAATTAGGTTTGTCGGGCAAAAAAAAACGTTGCTCGGGATAAGTGCCCGGTTAGGGATAGGCTTGCCACCTATCACATTGTAGGACTTAGTGTCTTCGGCTAGTCTGCCTACCTCTTCAGGGATATGGGCGTGAAGATATATTTTTTTAATTTAGATATCAACCTTATATTTTTTTGTGAATCTTATTATGGTTTTTCTAGGCGTTTGTCTCAGCAAAACTTTGCACTAATTTATTTTACGTTGTTAGATCAAGGAATTAGGGCTCTTATAAGAGAAAATGTTTACCTGACTTACACTATTCTCATTCTACTCGTAACTCGGTATACTCATTAAAACTAAAGAGAGCAATGTAACAAAACTAACCAATCTATTTTGTTAATGGCAATTAAATTTACCATGCTATTACTTTATTAAAATAGGCATAATGCTCTTAAGTATCCTTAGCTACAAAATTATTATTAATTATTAAAAAGATATTTCGAGTTGAAAAGACCGAGATGCTAAAATCGCATGTATCAACAGATGCTTATGTTCTTGTGTCATCTAGTCAAACAACTGTTTGCTTAATGAATATAATATGTTCATCTGACTACTTGTTGACCTTTGCTTTGTAACTGTTTAGCGACATATTTTATAATTAAATAAATATGTGATAATTACACATAATTGCAAATGAAAATAACCTATTTTAGCGAGGCCAACGAGATGCTTCGCAGGCAAGTTACTGATCTGTGGGGAGCAACAAATATTCTTTAGTTAAAGAGTTATTACTAATGCTACATTTCAGATGTAGCATAGGGTTGATTACGTATGTCCAACATAGGGTCGGATCAGAGCTGACAGTGGTCAATATTATAATACTATTGGCAAATAGATTACTTAATGCAGTACACTGAATAAATAAATAGAAAATCTTGTCCCTTAACTGAACCAAGGGACAAGATTTTACCATTGCTATTAATCATCATTTACTAAACAGATTTCCGACCGACTTTACATTTTCTGCCCATATTTGACTTTATGTAGGTCCAATGATCGGGTAAATCATAGATGTAGCAGATAGTCCAAGGTAGCACTTGTGCTTTGTGTAATTGTAAACAGTTTGTTCTATTTTTCTTATCAAGAATCGTACGTAATCCATAAAATAAAGATTCTTAAAAAAAAATGGTAGATAAAAATTATGCCTACCTCTTCGAGGATATGGGCGTGAAGATACTTTATTATGAAATCAGAAAATTTTAAATTATCCGCAAAACAAAACTCCAATATTATACAACGCGGAAATATTTCTACAGATCTCTGTTTTCCGTATATTGTGATGTAATGTTATAAGAATTAATTACAGATTTCACGGGTCCGCCATTATTGATATTTTCGATAATAATTTTATTATTCGGAAGCGTCAAACTACCAAACACATTTAAATGTAGGTATATAATATGTATACTACAGTCAGTTCCTAAGGAATAACAACAACTTGCACTATTGGATTAAATCTTGCGATTTTATAGCAATAGAAAACAAAAATTTAAAAAACCCCGGACACAAGAACTTAATTTTCCTTTAAAAAAGTAAAAAAAAGCTGACATTCGGTTAATCTCCCCGCTTTTACCCGCACAACTTTTAAACGGCTCAACCAATTTTCATCAAACATGTCTAAGAACACTCGCACATAAGTTACCTTTTGAAAAATTAAAAGTAAGTAAAAGTACAAATTTGTATGATTGTGTATGAATAGCTAAAATTTACCTACTCTAAATCGGACAAAAACGAATCAAACTTAAAACACAATGTACATTCATACATATATATCTACGAGCCAAGTCCCTTACGGGGTAGGCAGAGAGTATCGAGTGCCAGATGTAAGGTACTGAGATCCTGTCAAACCAAACATTATGCCCTATGGAAATATTCAACACTTGCAAAACCTAAAATGGTGAACGACTTTGGGACGTATGCGGATACACTTGAGATACATAGTGAGCTTAATTCACTAGATGTTTACATAGCCGCGTTCATCGCAATCACGATCTAGA
>NJDD01001322.1:148537-166454 GCA_002245505.1 Calephelis nemesis
AAAATCGTTATTTTCCAATTTTCTAATAACAAAAATTTTGCTCGGGATTGGAAATTGGCGATAGGCTTGCCACCTATCACATTGTGGGACTTAGTGTCTTCGGCTAGTCGTGGATGGCCTGGTTTCGCCTCTGCTTACCTCTTCGGGGATATGGGCGTTTTTAGGGTCAGTCATAATCATTACAGGCAGGTTATTCCTTATATCACACTCTACATTTAATTGTCGTAAGTAGGTACATATCTTCAACTCTGAATATTTAAAAAATATCTAGATGAAACAAACCCAGGTAAATTTATCGAAATTGCCGAAACTGCGCGTCCTAAAAATGTTTATTTTTAATTTCGTACTATAAAGACTAAGGTTTTAAATCCTTATTAATAGAATTGAAACTGTCCATGAAACTTGAACTATCCATGGAAAATTTTGGGTATCGTTTCACGTATTAAATCCTGATATGGGTTAGATCTTAATGACTGAGAAGATGAATTCGAAAAAAGTAAAAGTATCTCCACGCCCGCTTCCCCGAAGAGGTATGCAAAGAAACGACCATGCTACCTATGACTAGCCGTAAACCTAAGTTCCATAATGTGATGGGTGGCAAACCTTTCGCCAACTTAATAACCCCCCCGGCTACATTATTTTATTTGAAAACTAATAAAACACATTTTCTTTTGAATCAAATCAGGATAATGTAGTTTATTGGTGGTTAATTATTAATATGTTCTTTGGTTATCGATACAAAACAAATCTTTCCCCATTATACTAGTATAGTAGTATTATTTAAATTATGTGCTTTGGCTATATTTGTTAATCACATCATGAGCTTTTTATAGTAATTCGCCACAAAGAAGGTATATTACGTAAAATTGGAATTCATATCTTAGGCTATTATAGGCTATTATTAGATCTGCTGCTTTGGACAGAAAAATTCTTGCTATTATTGTTTTTAAATATTAAGAAGAGGGTAAAACATGTGACGTATTGTATTTCGATACCGCCCACTGTCTGTGAATTACTGAGATTATAGAAATACCTCGAGATCCAAACGACACCGTACAAGGTGAGGTCACCACCACAAAAAACGTTGTTGATGTCAAACTGCCAACGTCAACATCACTTGTAATGGATTTTTAATAATACTTATATCGTCGAGAACTAGTTGGGACTGATATTGCAATTATACTTATTAGCAGAATTGTCACGGTTTGCCCTGCGTACCTCCTGGGCTCATTGCGGTGTACTTAAAAGTACCTAAGTAAAAAGTAATAGTAAGTATACTTAAAAGTATGCTTAAAAGAACCTAAGTAAAAAGTAATATAAGTTTTCCTACCAAAAGCAAGAAAAAAGATGTTTGCATGTGGGTTTCACAAAGTTTACAATTGTACCAACATATTTTACACAACGCTGTGCAATATTTTACTATTCGAATTTAGGTTTGTTTGCCACTAGCACCGTTATAGTTATGTGGTGTCCGTGTAGGTATGATAGGTATAGTGATAGGTATCTTTTTTATTCCTGCTGCCATATTGAAAGTTTCATATTTTTCGATTCGATCGGGATTTGAGATCGTGCTTCGATCTGAAGGTTAGGGTAGCCAGTAAACTTATTCTCGCAAAAAAGATTAACATGCTAGACTTAGATTAGCAAAACACTATGGTGACCTCTAGTATTTTTAGGTGAAAGGTGTCTTACCATCGGGAAACACATGGTTGACCGCCTCAAGGGTCGAATGGCTAGCGTAGACGCCTAACTACGCCGACCAACTGCGAGGCTCGGGTTCGATTGCCGACGGGGGCCGGCATTTGTGTGATGAACATTTAGATGTCTGCATTTCCGGGTCGAGGTGTTTATTAAATTTATTCTTGTATCTATTTAAGTATCTATGTACTAGTATCGTTGACTAACCTCCTATAACACAAGCATATAATTTTCTTACTTTGGGGTTAGATTCAATTTTTGTAACTGGTTCAGAGATATTTATTTATTATTCATCCCTTTAAACAGAAGAAGCAAATAATTAAACTAGAGTTAAATTTGAGTTACTGCAAAAACATGACATTTATATTTGCGGTGCAATCAGTTAGACCGAGTAGGTGTTAACTGCTAAGTACGGGTCACCTTACGTGACTGAGGTTCACTGTTGTGTTTATAATTTTATTCATAGCTGTGGGATAATCTGCGATGTTAATTACTATTAGATTTAATGACGCTAATAAGTTACAAACACAAAGCAAAATTCAAAGAAATATGGCAGCGACATGCCAATGTAAAATTATGTATGTAGCCTCTTACCGTCACGCATATTATTTCAAATAATATTGTAACTTTTTTAATGGGCTTAGAGAACGAATAAGTACAAGGTTTTCTTAATGAAAAGACGTAATTGTGGCTTAAAGGCACCACGGAAGTTACAGGTGCGTATCGTGTGGCCAAAACTTAAACGGAATTCTTAAAATATTTCATTTCATCAGCCACGGGCAATATAAGCATAATTTTTTAACGTTAACAAATAAAATTAACTTTTAGTAAACTCATAAAACTTAAGGTTTAAAAAAGTATCTTCACGCTCATGTCTCCGAAGAGGTAGGCAGAAGCACAACCAGAGCACCCACGACTAGCCGAAGATACTAAGTCCCATAATGTGATAGGTGGCAAGCCTATTGCCAACCGTACATATTTCCAATCCCGACCAACATTTTTTTATTAGAAAATTGGAAAATATTCTTTTTGTTGGCCGACCCGGGATTCGAACCCGGGACCTCATGCTGTCAAGTCCAACACCCGGACCGCTAGACCACAGAGGCGACTTAAGGTTTAGGTTTAGTTAAATCCGAAAACAGATTTTAATGCATAATATACAAAATTGAACTATTATATTACGTACTTTTGTTTTGCTATATTCAAATGATAAACTGCAATATGTTTTCGTTAAAATCTAGTAAAGATAAGGTATTGCAAAAACAAGAAACAGTTGACAAAAAACTAGATTTTAGTAACTGCCTCTTATCTGTTAATTTGACTGAAACAAATTAAACACATTAATCTTAAGCAATAAAAACTAAATACTTAACACTCATAGGTGTTTATTGATTATGTATTTTTATATTATGTGACTAGTTTTGTGAGACTTTTATAATGCACTACAAACATGCAACAGTGGGTTTTAAGAAGTTTACATAGCACTCTTTTTTCCAACACTTTTCCCACTTGCTGTGTCATTTCATTTAGCATTTAAACTAGGTACAACATGTGTTTTCGTGCTGTATGTTTGAATGACGATCTAATTTTTACTAAGTATAATATAAATTTAAACAAAAATATGTGCTCAAGTTGTAAAAAATACAAACTGGAGATCAAAGTTCAAAGTTTGATCTCAACTTTCTTAAATCAGGAAATAAACATGCCTGTTTCGCTTCCAATACCTACCATAAAAAGTGAATCGTGGAAGAAGCAAATAAGACGGAAAAATCATCAAACGGAAGGAAATTATCTTAACTAACTTATCCTGTTTTTGAGCCTAGGCCAAGTTGCATTTAAAAGAGTTTTGTAAAGTGTATTCTTTACAGAACTCTTTTGGATGCAACTTGGCCTAGGCTTTCGGCCAAAGAATAAGACGCGTACGATAAAGTATTGTAGAAGAAACTTTAACACAAGGAAACTTCTTATGTTAAGAAATAGAGAATAAGCACACGGATTTCCTGATGGTAAACAACAACCGACGCTTATAGACACCATCAATGTTACTGGTTAGTCGCTTATAGCTTGTATATAGCGCCTAGGGTGTAAGGTCAACCGATAAAATCATGATAGTAGACGAGGATGGCGAGCACTGACGTTATGGTGGCGGAAATAGGCAAAGTGGTGGTACAAATCTAGGCGAGCTGAAAAACTATACCACTCTACCGTCTAGGTACTTGGACTACACTAACTACCTACTGACTGCGCTATTTATATAATCTAGTAACCCACATTACTACAATAACAAATAAAATAGACAAAAAAGGTGTCAAAAACTAAATTAAGCACTGAAATAAAATTATCAAAATCAACTTTGAGAATAACTTTGAACTTTGATCTAATTTTGAGCCATCACAAGTAATAGGTTCTGGGACTAGATTCTATACTTCTTATCGTCGGAGCTTGGTGGAATTCCATTCTTGATGTAATTATTTAAAAACACTTGTACTTTCCACAATATATTTTATTATTTTACTACTCTGTTATATAGCCCTGATGATGCTTGTATAGCGAAACCGGTTGGCTAAATTATAAAAATAAAAAATAATAATATATTGTGGAAAGTACAAGTGTTTTTAAATAAATTACATCAAGTTCCGGGACTAGGCTATCAATTCTGTCTGTAGTTGTCACAAGCACGAGGTTCCGGTCCTTGTATTCCTCTCTGCTCATCTCCAACTTACCACACGACTGGTGTTCTGCGTCGTGATGATAATCTTTTTTCCGGAGTAGTTGTCATATTTACATGATCGTACCAGCGGTGTTTTTATTCCTTAAGCCTCTCAGTTATAGATGTTGTTTTTAATGTTCTTCGTTTTTTTTTAATATTGGAAGGCAAACAAGCAGACGGTTTTCCTGATAGAAAACCGCCGTCATAAATTCACGCCGCCTGAAGGCAATAAAGGTGGTAATGATGCGTTGCCAACCTGCGGCCGGGATGTTAGGCCTCAAGCAAAAGTAAGTTTACCGGCTACCTTACCCTCAAACCGGAACACGTCAACAGCAAGCATTAACGTTATGGCGGCTGGAATAGATCTGGAATCGCTGCAAAGCTCTACCACCTAGAAAGATGTCACGGTGTTAGTGACGGTGAGCCTATGCTCGCCTTTTACAAGCTGCCTGGCAGAAAGGCAGATGGTCTATTCTGTAAGGGAGCCCGGACCAACACGGCTGTGAATTAATTGTATACTATGTGTCGTGTCAAATCACGACTCACAGCTTGACTTCAGTGAGGGTTTCCTTATCATTAGCTATTCTTTTGCACCAAAAAAGAAAAATAATTATATTTGCAAAGTAACAAATTATTTATTCAAGCAGATTATTGTCCTCCATATATAAAAACAGTGCATGAAAGCGTAAGCCGCACAGCACTTTATATCCAGGCCGTTTATCATATAATACTCATGTAACATATACAATTCGCTACACCACACGTTACCCAACGTGGCCCTAAACATTGTATACTCGGTGAGTTCATTACTTATTCATGAGACGAAGCTGTTATGAGTTATAGTTACGTAAAGAGGCATGCACCAGCACCACACATCACTTTACTGCTTATTGATATTATCTGGCCAGGATCTAAACGCTGCTTATGAAATGAATGAATGAATGGATGAATGAGTACACTTTATTATGCACCAAAATAAAAAATACACACTCTTACACTTATAATAATATTTAACTTAGGTGCACAAGGGCGGTCTTATCGCTTCAGAGCGATCTCTGCCAGACAACCTTAGGGTGAAAGAGACAATTTAGGTAATTTAAAAACTAAGACAGGGCTTCATAAAACTTATGTTAATCTTATAAAAATAATGTTTTATTTCATATAAAACATACACTTTGACGGTCAATGTTAATAATATTTCTCTAAAGATGGATTTCAAGCAATCTAGATAGCTGCGTATTCGCCGGCCTATCCTATACCTAATTGCCATGTTTATCCAGTCCACAGATATGTTATTGGCAAGCGATAACATAAAAATGGATCAAAATATCAATCTAGGACAGCAAGTTTTGGATAAGGATTGATGATCAATATTGGCCGTTAATAAAGTAAAATACAATAATAATAAGGAGTAACATATTTGCCTCCACACCAATCATTGACAAAGGATAGAAATAGTTCCGTATGGGATAACCTGATGCAATGAAAAGCGATGATAGATATTTCTACATTTAGAAGACCAAATTTATTTCGGCAAAACATTACAAAAAGTTTTGAAGCTATACTTCTTTTGGCGCGTTAGGAAAAAATTATGAGGGTAAATTTTGATGATGCGCGCGCACACCGTCACGAAAAACCGACATGATGAAGTTAGCTATAGATAACATTTTAGTTTTTGTTAAATATTAAATAAACTTTATTTAACTAAATAATGCATTATAATAAAACTTTTAATGTATTAAATAACTTTTGTATGGTTAGTGTCATTTTGTCTACAAATGTAAAATAAGGCAAAAGATAAAATTTTTAAAAAGATTTTATCTTATTACGCCGAGGAAGTTATAGTTCTAACGCGTGTACATAAGTACACACACATTTTTTTTAAGCTATAATAAAAATAACCAACAAACATATTCAACATGATGTGGAAAATACGTACGTTTGTTAGCCTATTATATTAACATAAGTATAGATATTTTTTCGAACAATATCTGTATGATCACCAAACTCTTTTGATTCTCTCTAATGTGATGATGTCCCATCTAGATTCCAGTCCACCTCGGTTGACTCCTTTCTATGTGCGTGAGCAATGCACCATACTAAATTCACCATTCGCATACTAAATACACCTTTTCCTTTTTTTTATTTATCACAAACTTGAATAGCTAGTATTTGAAATTTTTAATATCAACCGGAAGTCTCTCGAAAACTGGTGTTTTTTTACTATTATAACATTTTTGCTTAGCAGTTATTTTAACTATTATTACCTAGTTTTTAAAGATCTAAGTTGACCACATTGCAGTATTGTCAGTTAGGGTTAATTTTTATATGACGAGCATATCTGTCAGCTGATGGTACTGCTGCTACTGTTACCACATAATACGTACGTAATTATAAATCGAGAATCCGTTAATTCACCGAAGATGCAAAAAACGTTAGTTTTAACGTATTTTTCAAGTTTCACTGAAACAATAATAGGTTAAATATTTAGTTAAAAACTGCCAGATTTGAAAGTTATTTGTTTTATACTTACTTATCAAAACTTTTAATTGGCTGTCTGTTTTAATTTAAGTAATGTTCCATTTCATTATGTCATAAGTAAGGCATACTTATAATTCATACCCCGATCGTGTAACGCTCATTATTTAAAAACATAGAAACAGCCATGATTGACGCTCGTCATAACTACCATAATAAAGAACTGCAAGTGGAATATAAATAGGATCGTCACTTACAATCAAATAAAGGTAAGGGCTTATACAAACGACGTCGCGGACGCACGATGAATACAGAGCATAATTTGAAGTTGGAACAGATAATGATCTATCAGAGTACGTGCTAAGCGTGTATACAGACAGCGGTGTCTATCCTGCTTTACATACACTAAATTTGTGTTAAATTGTTGCTATCCTTTCAATTATCATGTTTTTTTATGATAATGGGAGGCAAACAAGCAGACGGATTTCCTGATGGTAAAAATTTCACGCCGCCTAGAAACACCAAAGGTGGTAATGTTGCGTTGCGAACCTTAGGCCGGGATGTTAGGCCTCGAGCAAAAATAAGTTTACCGGCTACCTTACTCTCCGAAACCGGAACACGTGAACGGCAAGCATGGGACGTTATGGTGGCAGGATGGGGTAAGGCGGTGGTACCAATCCGGGCGAGACGATGCGAAACTCTGCCACCTAGTAGGAAGTCACGGTGCGAGCTGCTTGGCAAAAAGGCAGATGGTATATTCTGCAAAAGGAGCTTGGACCAACAATACGAGGTCCTAATCTTTTTATTAAGATCCAGAATATCCCACTTGTTTATCTAATGTAAAATATTAAATGAGAACAAATAGGACATTTTGATCGTCTCAAATTAGAAGCTCTTGATAACTTCGTGAGTGTAGGTATACTAAAATTCTGCAAAACTATTTTGACAATATATGTACTGTCCCTTTTCTTTCGCTTTCGAAATGAAATTACTTAAATTCAAACTAGTTACATTAAACATTTCCTATCTCTGTAAAAAGTAAAATGTTTTGTATCACTTTTGGTGAGGCTTTTTTTTTCAACCTTGTCATAAAAGAAAGTGATGTTGTGAGGTCAATAGTCAAATATTAATAGGGAGTGGGAGAGTTCTGCCGAAGTCAATACTATATTTATTTTACAAAAGAGAGCCATAAGGGCAATTTATAACCTAGGTCCAAGAGTTTCCCTGAGAGAAAAATTCAAAGAAAACAAAATTCTAACTGTAGCATCCCAGTACATCTTTGAAAATTTAACGTATGTTCACAGAAATTCAAGTTCATTTAAAAGAAATTGTGATATACACTTTGTCAATACTAGGAACAAAAATAATCTTGCTGTGCATGTGTCTCGTCTCCACAGAGTAAGCAATTCTTTCATGGGCCTATGTATACAGTTCTACAATAAACTTCCCACTTATATGAAAGAACTTCCAATTAATAAATTTAAGAAATGTGTTAAATGTAAATTAAATCAAAAGGGTTATTATAACATTGCTGAATATTTAACAGATAAGACTGCTTGTGATTAATTGCTCCTCATGCCAATCTCTTATAAAATATATTGTAGCATTACATAAGTTATTGTAAATATATTTTAAAGTATGAAAACAAAAGACAAGCCCGCTGAGTTTCTTGCCGGACCTTCTCAGTGTGCGGCCGCGTTCCGATCCGGTGGTAAATTTATTATTATATAGACCCGTCACAAGTGCCTATTGTAGGTTTATGTGAAATAAAGATGATTTACTATTGTTATTATTATTATGCTTATGTTATCAATGATATATTTCACTCTTAGTAAAGTTTGCGAACCGAAAATTTAACCAAATGTAAACTTGATGCCACGCCAGGGCCTAATGTTACTAAAACTGCGACAGTTTGGATAAGAATGGCATTGCTTGATACCTGTTGTTGAATAAAACGGAGGTGATTAACGTTTTATAATACAAAACATTTAATAATATTAATAATAACGTCTATAGGCGGCACTTATTTCATATCTATAATATAAAAATGAATTGCTAAATGTGCTGGTAATCGCATAACTTCCGAACGACTGGACCGATTTGGCTAATTATTTTTTTATTATATTAGTTATTATCAGGAAAATGTTCTTATTATGAGGAAAAGCGGGAAAGTTGCAGGGAAAATGGAAAAAATATTACTTCATTATTTTCCACACTGAACGGGTACAATGAAGTTCGCCGGGACAGCTAGTTACCAATAAATCTTTTTGATTATTTGCCTTATACAAATAATCAAAAGGTGTTATGGATAAAACATCAGAAATCAATCTGATATGATCTATATTTGGACATCATCGCCAGCTTTCAGTTAACTACTGTTGGTAATGTTACCTTATTGCTATTAATTTTTCTACGACTGTGTCTTATCTAGTTTATTTTTGTTTATCCTGTAGGTAGGTATCCATATTAAAAATAGAGATTTTTTGAAGTTATACTTCTTTTGGCGCGTTAGGAAAAAATGATGGGGATAAATTTTTACGATGTGCGCGCACACCGTCACGAAAAACCGACATGATGAAGTTAGCTATAGATAATTTAAAAAAGCATTTTAGTTTTTTGTGATATTTTTATTAAATAAACTTTATTTAACTAAATAATGCATTATAATAAAACTTTTAATGTATTAAATACCTTTTTTCTATGGTTAGTGTTATTTTGTCTACAAATGTAAAATAAGGCAAAAGATAAAATTTTTAAAAAGATGTTTATCTTGTTACGCCGAAGAAGTATAACTTCTAACGCGTGTACATAAGTACACACACAATTTTTTTTAATATTCATGTGAAAACAAACAAGTATTATATAAAAATATTGTTTGTCATACTTAAATGTAAGTATATTATGTGGGATTAAATTAACAATGTGCTCATTTTTTATTTTTATGTTATTATTATTATGTGACGTCAATATTAAGCTGCCATTTTAACTTGGTAATACTTTTTATTGAATTGTACGTATTTATTCCAAACCTAACCAAAAAGTGTTTAGGTTTCACTCCGATCGTACCTAATATGTCTGACTGATGCTTTGCGCTTTATAATGGTCAGAGGTTTCCAATATGACTGTTTTTAAGCGAAAAGTTGTGTATATTTCTTACTGCTGACGTCGTTGTTGCTTGTTTACCTGCAAACACCTTTAAAGGTATGTTACTTTAAAGAGCTGTGCAGTTTGCACGCTATAAAAATATATACTAATATCGGTAAATGGTAATGGTTTTCCTAAGTATCAAGTATTAGGTGACACTCGATATAACGTCGTATGGAATCTTTACTTGTTTTTACCTTTTTATTGAAGAGCACTTAACCTTTACATGAAAGGTAAAGGCTCTTTGCTCCTATAGTTTTACGGTAATCAAAGCAAATTTTACGGCTGTCGTGTCGATTTTAAAACATTAAATACTCATGGAATGTTATACGATTTTTAGATGCCCATAAACACAAACAATCAGATTTACAGACTATTTATTTATTTTGTAATATTTTTCTAAAAGTCTTCCTCTCTCTTTATGACATTTAATTATATTTGAAAACCTTTTAAATAAAGTTAAAATGTACCAATTACCACAGAGCACATAATAAAGTAACATTTACATTTTACTCAAATTTGCGCCTGTTTTGTAAGTGCATCACAAAACACTCACTAAAGGCCAGGTCCTTGTCAATTTAATTTAACAATATTGTGTTATTTTTTTTTTTGCTTTCCCGATCCAAGAATTCTCTCTCAGTAGACACTTTCTTTACGTTAGTATCGAGAAAAATGTCTTTTTTCTGAGTTTTAGAAGATATTTCCAAATTTAAAAATCGCCACACCAGACGAACTGATAGATGGCCTCAGATGGCCTTATTTACTTGACAATTTTAGAGACTTCGTAAAATATTTTCTCCCAGCTAATAATTGGATTTTGATTTGTGGAAAACCATAATTTGAGCGTTTTGATAGGAAAAGGCAATAAACAGCTGCTACCTTAGTTTGCTAAAAGGGTACCTCCTATACAGTCCAAGGTGATGATTATGTATCTCAGTTGCCAACTCAAAATAGAAAAGTGCACATCAAATTGCTGCCAAATGACGTCATTTGTGTTTGCTATCTCTATTGTATATCTGTTGGTCACTGGAGATAGCAAATATAAAACACGTCATTTGACAGCTTTTTGATGTTCACTTTTCCATTTTGGGTGGGCAACTGAGATACATAATCAGCCCTCAGATGAAATGGTCGCACAGATCTACAGACTGTATTTGTGTTGCAGAGCCTTGGTTGAACATCATTCCCCAGCACATATTGCTCAGTAAACTCCGCGTTACGCCCATCTTATCTTTGATTACGTCGTAACTGTTAACACTTACGCACACGTCGTCTCTCTCTCTTCTAAGCGTTACTATTCTCATCTGATTGTGGGATCTGCTTTCTTTATCTTAGAATTTCGATTTCCATTTTTCGTGATTGGGTTTCTTCTTAAGAGACATTGCATACACTCATGTCTTTGGCTATTAAATATGTCTATCTGATATTTGGTCTCCTCTTCTAGAAGCAGCAGAGTTCAAATTCTTGATATCATTCCCGATGTCATCAGGAGGTCTGCTCCTCACGTGTCTATACCATCTCAGCCAACTCCTTTGTAGCTATCGGCGGTATAGGCATACGTCATTTCGTAATGAAATATACGATTTTGTAGACAAAGAATGCTTTGTAACACTTATAAGACATATAACGTCGATATCTATATTCTATATATATATATATAGAATATCACTACACTACATATAACTCAAGAATGGTTGAACCGATTAGGCTGGAAATATGTGGGGAGGTAGCTTAGAACCGGGAGAAGGACATAGGATACTTTTTATCCTGTGCGATTGTGAAAACACTGAGAAAACAACATTTTAGTTTACCCATACAAACTATACGGGCGGAACGAAGTTCGCGGGAACAGCTAGTTTTAAAATAAAGTTTACAAGTACACCGTGACAGGTTGACGGTAGTGGAGCACAGCTTACACAGCTGTCAGGTGCAGCGCTCAGCAAACAGTGGCTATGGAAATATCGACACTAGCCAATTCATGACGCTTATTGATCATGGACAAAATACGCTTATTTCTTACCATTAACACTTTAAATGAACATCAATAAAATGGTGTCTTGAATTAATAAAGGCGGGTAACCCAATACGAAAAAGCTTTTTCAAGACTATATATTCATTCGTTTAGTTTTTTCCAGATATTTAGTGTGGTAGGCGATATTTTTATAATTGAAGATTTTTTGTAATTGAGTTCTTAATACAAACTTCAGTTTTCGTGATGTAAGCTAAAGTATTCCTGTTGTCTTCTTCTTTGAAAAAGAAACAACTCCCTTGATAATGAGTTCTAGTCGTTTGTAAGATAATTAAAAATAATTATTTTAATTCTTCCATTAAAAATAGCATTTGCTTTTATACAAATAGTTTAAAAAAATATTTTAAATGAGTGCTTCTAGCTAAATGTAAGGGTTTGAATGTAAAATAAGCTTATCGTAACGTTAAGAACACTTTATTCTGTTGTTTAACAAGAACTGCGTTGTTATTTTTTATAAACTTTTCTCGATATTTTCCGCAAGTTTATCTAATGATTGTTTCTGTCGAGAATCGAAGCTAAATAGAGCCGCATATAGATACAGCCGCTCGACAAACAAGACATCGACTGGTTAGGAAAAGTTTATCTGCAAAAGAGAATATATTCACGTAGTTTGATTGAAAGCCAGCTGTCTAAATAAGAATGTTGTCATCCATTAGGCGAAGTAGGTAGACTATACCATATTGGTTGGACCATAGAGCGAAGAGAGGTATGTCAAGAATACACAGACGATTAACGGACAGTTCAGGAATTCGGTCAAGCCACATTGGGTGATAGACTCGTAATTACATGTAATGAAAACTAATTCACGTCCAGGTGACCGGAATACATCTACCATTGTCATACAATTTGGGTGTGGTGTTAGTCTTGAACCTAGTCACGTTAGTGCTCCTCTTTGTCGCATTCCCTGCGCAGGCAGTAAATTATGTCAGCCTCTTGTTGCCGATACTTTTATCATCAATAATTGTGCTTACTTTTCTGCTTGTAAATTCCGCAAGAATAGATACATTTGACACTATTACAGTGACCGTTGGCAACTGTGGTAGGCTTCTAAAACGAACAACCCAGAACGATACCACCACAGTAAATATTATTTTGCCATAATGACATTTCTTGCAACTTTCGTGTCTCCTCACACTCAGACTGTCTTGATTAAATAAGCCGATACCATTATTTACATCCCGGCAATGCTTTAGTAACTAATCGTCGTCTACTACCATGCCAGGAAATCCGCCTGCTATTGAGGCATCTGCTGGAGACATTTTCCCGTGTCGGTCCGGCCTTCCAGCCGACATAACGTCATGACGTGTTCCAGTTCGGAGCGTAAGGTAGCCGGTAAACTTACTTTTGCTCGAGGCCTAAAATCCCGGCTTCAGGTTGGCAACGCATCATTACCACCTTTGGTTTCTATAGGCGGCGTGAATTTCTTTCCATCAGGAAATCCGTCTGCTTGTTTGCCTACCAATATCATAAAAAAACACTCAACTAGAAAATGTAAACCGTTTGTTTACCTCAACAGCGTCTTACACAAGCATATGGTTGCGAGACTTCATAAACATTCGTAGACATTCCACCGTCTCGCTGGTGTCCATTACTCCTTCACGGTTCGAACATGTCACCTTGCTGGCAATTTCGCGGTGTTTGAGCACATGAGGCAAATATTGTGTAACGTCCAACAAAACGCTGCCATCTTTGTTTGCCAACTACTTGGCCAATTGTACATTCCGGTGGGCGGTCAACTGCGACTACACTTCATTTATACGGAAATGTCACACAAACAGAAAGACGACAGGCGGACAGACAGGTTCCTTATGATGCCTTTATTTAGTTTAGTAAAAGATGTTAATCTGAATGAAGAAAATGAAAAATTTTTAGAAACTCAGGACCCTAAAATCATTCAAACAAAAATTCGTCTGAAAGTAGGTCCATTCATTTAAGAGTTAGGATGTCAGAGATACACACACCAATAGAGAGAGAGAGAGTTACAAAGATATGAGTGTTACAATGATGTTACAAAATTATTTAGGTATTTCTACTTATTCTACCAATTTGTGGTGTGCAAATATTTTATTAGTTACTTTAATTATTTACTCACTATTTAAACACTGTTTATTGTATTGATAACATGATTATTTATTTAATTATTTTGTTATTGTTCATTTTTTTTTAATAATTGTTCATTGTGCAATTCGTGTTTGTTAGTTTAACTTGTCAGTTTCTAAATATTGTTGATAAAATTAAATCTGCGACTTATCATTCAATTTTCTTGGGGCTTTGTGACAAACGGAAAGTGGAGGTTTGGTAAACGTTACTTTGTTACTAATTCAATATTTCAAATAGCAAAAAAGTAATTTTCTTCTCGGACTTCCTGCAGCAAAACTGCAAGCAACGCCCGATACAACGCCCAACTGAGCCAATCAACCTACTATAATAAAACTTGCGAAGCGAGAACATACATAAAATAATTCAAAATGATAAAATATAACTTACTAGCTGCGCCCCGCGGTTTCAACCGCGTAAGTCCCAATCCCGCGGGAACTCCGGGATAAAAAGTAGCCTATATGTTATTCTGGGTCTTCAGCTACCTACATACCAAATTTCATCGTAAGTAGTTTTTGCGTGAAAGAGTAACAAACATCCATACATCCATACATACAAACTTTCGCATTTATAATATTAATAGGATTATATTAGCAGACTTTTGTTAGCATCGTTTTTTTCAACAAGACAAATATTAGTTGTTCCAAATTTCAGAGGCAATGTCACAATTTTGGGAATTACAATTAACCAACTAATTAACAGAGTTACTACTATCGTTATACACCAGGTCCCCGAGTTCGTCCAGGTCCTTTGAGTAGAATAGTCCATCTGCCTTTCTGCCAGGCAGCTAGAAAAAGGTGATGGCCGGTTAAAGTATGGGTCAGTACCAACAAAACGACTGGTGTTAGAATGCTGTCCAGCAACATGCCTGATAGGGGTTCCTCACCCATTTCTGCCGCCATAACGTCACTGTCATGTACCAGTTCGAACGGTAGGGTTGCCGGAAGACTTGCATAACAGGTATTTCATCCCATCCTCAGGACAGCGACGCACCTGTATCATCTATGTTGTCTATAGGCCACCAGGAGATAACCATCTCTTACCACCAGGAGAGCCGTTTGCTTGTTTACTAACCTTTAACATAAAAATAATTAAATTTCAGGCTTTGTCAACTTACTGACTCTTGTTTTATTATTTATTATCAGGGTCAACTTTAAGTTTATTTCTGCCATGGGCGTAGTGGGAAGTATACCTCTTCATATTTTTTTTACCTTTGCTTCCAATTTTTACGTCCTTGAAAACTCACTGCTTTGAGTTTCTTTTGTACTCTGGGTCACTGGTCAAACTTAAGATAGACTATTTCAAAATATATGGGCTAGTTCATTTTTCCTTACCCACTTACATACTATTCTACTGATAGATTATGTAGAGAGACTACTGAACGTTTACCATGAGTTTACGGTTTGTGAAGTTTACTATACTCGCTATCGTCTCAATAAATTATTTGTATGAAAACTTTGAACAGTGCCTCTATCGGTAACTAAGAGAAACACATTTTTAGACCAAAAGTGTCATAGATTTCGACAAGTAACTTACCGAATGTAATCTATACTAGCTCATGGTACTACTACACATGGCACTGGGCTCTATGAGGGCAGGGCCAATTCAGCGCAAAATACGTGATTACGTAAAACCAACTTAAGTGCTAAATTTGCTATTTCATCGCAGTTCCAAATTAGGTCATAGTCATGACCACTAAATGTCGGAAAAAAGTTCAAATATTTTTCCAGTAGGTACGAGACAAGTTTAGATTGTTAGATTATTTTATGCGCACGGTATTCATATAACGCTATCCTAAATTGGGTAGCGAGTGAATCATATAGAAACAAAGAGTTTTCATTTGGGAATTCGTCACAGTAGCCTTAACGATCATTAGGATAGGATTTTCCCTTTCACGAGTTTGTGGGCATTTCTCAAAGCTTTCCAATGTGGACAAAATCAATAAGCTATTTCCATCCCAGCCGTATTACAAACTAAAACTTTTTGAAATGTTTAAACATTTGTGAATGTCAATTTTAGTTTAATATTTTCCTATAATTTTAGTGTTTATTTTTTGGTAAATAACAAGGAACACAGGCTGCTGAATTGTTAATAATTTTTTGGGAGTCTGACTTTGTTAGGAAACAATTAGCAGCCCTTAACTAATTTTTCCTGAATATGTAATTATTAATTCCTAAAGAATGACAGATAAAAGATTGAAAAAACAGATGTACAATGCGAATGTGGACGGATGTAGGTACCCGGTGAAACCCAGGTTGACATTCCACGATCAGATCGCTCGGGTTTATCCGAAGGTGGTCTCCGAAACCGGCGTGTATGTATGAAAATTATATTGAATGTGGAGGTAGCCAGGCAGATCTGCCAGGATCGTGAGGTTTGGCACTCGATGCTCTGTGCCTACGGCACCCTTACGGGGTAGGCAGAGAGTATCGGTTCGGTGACTCTTGACACCACTCTCGGATAATATCCTAGTGATCTGATCGTGGAATGTCAGCTTTGCATTTTAACACCAACACTTTCTTTCAATCCCATTTTTCTCGGATCTTACTGCTATGCATTTAGACTACTATTACTTTTAGATCATATATCAAAATGAAGTATAGTATAGTATTTCATTAAACATCAAAAGTTTCATAAAAACGTACCTATGAAAAAAACACGTTATTTTTAAAATCGTTATCTATATGCGTAGCACAGTTTATAGATTTGTATCTTAGACATCCTATTATGAAACATAACCTCACTTTCAACAATTGTAGTTAAATGTATTGCAATAGTATATATTAGTAACGTGTGTATGGTGCGGGCTTCTCCTTGGCCCAGTCTATTGCTTTGCATGAATTATGCGGCTTCAATTAATCAGACTTATGTGCGGTTTTTTAATTAATAGTTTAGAACTTCTGCAGACGTGACTCATTACTCCAACTTCAAATTTTCAACTATTTTATTGCGTTTGTTTTTACCAGAGTGCTTTATAAGGAGAGGTTATGTTTCTCGATGTATGTAGATGCATTTGTATGTTTATTTGTACGTACATTTCTATATTCCCTGTTGCTATCGTAACCACTAGAAGGTTTGAAGGTTTGCCCGCATCGTTCGTCGAGTGGCTAGCGTACACGCCTAACAACACCGACCAACCGCGAGTCTCGGATTCGATTCCCGACGGAGGCAGGCACTTGTGTGATGAACATTTAGATATCTGCATTTCCTGGTCTGGATGTTTATTAAATTTTTTCTGGTATCTATTCAAGTATTTCTATGTATTAGTATAGTTGACTAACACCCATCACACAAGCATATAATTTGCTTACTATGTGGTTAGATTCGATTTGTGTAACCTGTCGAGGGATATTTTTTTATTTATTTATTTATTTAAACGTATGTAGTAACGTAAGAATTGACGCGACATTGCATTTACTTTTAGAAAAATAAAAAAACAAAATTATGAATCTCGAACCCTGCACTTTTTTTGGAACGGGTAAAAACTTCTAAACTCCCGTGACCTGATCGAAAATTCGTAAGACGGCTTAGGGCGCTTACGCGAATAAGACGACGCAGGGTGCTTGCGTGAATAAGATGACGCAGGGTGCTTGCGCGAATGTTCATATTGTCATGTTTGTGTACGATAGCGCAATAAATGTATATTGTATTCTACCACATAAATGATAGCACTTTCATACTGATAATTAAAGCAATTCGTGCAAAATTATTCCCTAACTATTCCAAAAAATCAAAAATGCACAATTTTAATTTTCAAGTTT
>NJDD01001322.1:174696-223698 GCA_002245505.1 Calephelis nemesis
CTGCTGCCCGCCTCCCCCGCCTCCTCCACCTCCGGCTCTGACCTCTCACACAGGACGCCCATACGGATCAGGTAATACAACATTATCTCCCCTCAAGGTGACCTACAGAAATGAGATCTGCTGCTCCCAGTTTGGCTCAAGCTAATATCACAAAATTTTAAGTTAGATCTTCAAACTAAACTAAGAGTATAGTTAAAATACGTATTTTGTAAAACAATATAACTCTTTATTCTTCCCGCAGAATGTATCGCATCACAGTTTATGATTATATTCGTTCGTTGATATTTTACTACCCATACCCATTCAAATGGGTTCAGAACCCATCGATAACTTAGACTGTGTCAGATTATGACAAATTATTACCAATCAGAATAGCGCATTTAATTGGTATCGAGTAATTTTATCTTAATCTTCATGATGTTTCGTTCAACGACTACACTTTTGACGTGTACCAGCTTAGAGCTAAGTCGGGTACAGACAGATGAATGTTCGAGCATTTTGGTGTTTAAAAACACGTAGCGTATGTTTGGCTTTAACTTTTTTTAACAATTCCACTGCCATGTATTTGTAGTTACCATTTAAAAACAAATAGTTCGCAAACGTTGCATTTTTAGCAAAATCCATCCAGTCATTTCCTCTACAAACGGTACGAACGTCTACTAAACAGGTCCTATGAAATAAGTCTAAAATGTAGTTAAGATCCCCGTTGGCGTAAATAGTCTAACCTATAAGAATTCGCAGAATCTCGCCTTCTTCCGAAATCGGATGACTTTCGAACAACAGATCAACAAAGTTCATACAATAGTAATTTCATGCATGTTTTTATAAACAGATACTTTAAATTCGTAATTATTTGGGTTACAAACGCGTTTTCATAAAAAACATTTTACTGCATGATATAATAAGAAAAAAGTGCATGACTTGGTTAAATTACCGAAACTGGGTAAAGCAGAAACTTAAAGGTAATGCGTACAAAAAGGTGTTTCGTGTTTAACAGTATGCTTTCTGAACATGCACGAATGCGGGCCAAATGTTGAGTGCTTAAACGAACGTGACCAGTGACGACTTAACAACTAATTTTTAGTACGATTTTAATGAACCTACCAACCTGAAAAAAAACAACTAAACATCAGTTTTAATTCACAATTTTGCTTACATTAGTGGATGCTTACCAAAGAAGGAAAAAAAACTAGAAGAAAATTATTAGTGTCAGTAAGTTAGATTTCGTACACATTTATGTGTAGTAAAGGATTTTAGTAATAATTAACCGGACTTTAGATGCTGTTTCGGTCCGTTGCCTGGATATTTTGTAATGTTGGTCGGTTCATGGGTCGTAGTCCTCTGACTTAATTTTGTGATATTTCAGTTATGATCAAATCTGTTAAAAATACTTAACCATTATATTCTGCAACAACGTTGTCATTGTAACAGTCCTTATCCAGTAATCAGTAGGTAGTAGGTAGGCTTGCTTCTAAAGACGACGGTTAGCTTTACATCTAGTTAAACCTAACAAATAATTTTGTTCCCAAGGTGGTGATCGGATGTGTATATAAAACTAACGCCTAGCGAGATATAAGGTGAGTGCTTGAGATGCTTTGTAAGATTTAGAATAATACTGGGGTTTGAGACCAAAGGAGCGTAGTTTCCTGTGCTAAACAAATACAATATTTATCTACATTTGTATAAGTTGCACTACCTACTTCACAAAAACTTTAGAATACTAAAGCTAAATTATGACAAAATGATGTTATTTGGGTTATTAAAAAAATTAAAAATATTGGTATTCATAAAACTACAAATAAGATTCAATACATTTCGTCTGTATTTTCCAAAAAGTAGAAAATGTTTATAATAAATAAAAAATAAATATGTTTGGTTTTGCTACTAATTACCTAGGTGTAAACAATATTATACACGCATGACGATAAATCGAATTAAGTTTACAGTGTTAAAACTTGCTTCATATTTTAATACTTTAAAAAAGATTACGATTAATCAGAATAATAGTTTGAAAAAAAATTACTTGGAGGCTCAGCAGCAAGTTCAAAAATACGCTTGTTTGGTCTTAGCCTTTTTTGTTTAAAGTAAAATATTATTACTATTTATACTGCACAAACATTACCTAGCAATCTCTTCCTCTCCCTATATTGTTACTCCTTCCTCTATTAATGAAGCATCTCTTTACACTTTTATCTATCTATAAAGATATTTGTATTTAGAGGTAGAAAGATGGCGGCTTTCCGAATTCTGTAGCCCGTGAACCTGCTCGTTACAGTTTGTGTGGTGTAGTTACACCTTAAGAATGTTATATTTTAACGTTATCTATTTAAGTAATCATCGCCACCGGTGTGTCGGTGTACGAATGTTAAAATTAGTTATTTATCAGTAGCTTCGCATATGCTATTACACTAATTGCATGAATGCATTAAAGAATTTGTACAGATTATATAAATAACCACTATGTATAAGTAATATAACTATTGTCCCCAGTAACATAAACTTGTGTCAGGGTTTCTTTTACGTAGAGGGTTAATAATCAAATCTTTTTACTGATTTTTTTTCTAAATGGTTTTTTCTATAAGTTGACATATAATTTAATTTTTTTAATACAATAACACTTTTTAATCTAATTGTAATCCCTTTTTTTGGGAAAAAAATACTTTCTGTGGTATAACATTGTTGTGGTTTGTTTACAGTAAACATTTTGATATGTGGGTACCGTCAGTAACATCCAACCAAATAAGTACTGAATGTTAACTAAAACAGTATTTTTATCTTAGTTTCAAAGCCTTGATGATGCTGTCAAAAGTGAAACTGGTTGGCTAAAGAGTAACGTAAAGTATTAAATAAAGTGTATAGTGGATAAGTACAATAGTTTGCTACAGAAAAGTGTGTAGAGTAAATAGATTTCAATGAGATTTTATAACATTAAATATATCTTAAATAATTATCTTTCAGGAAAAAATACAAATAAAACTCATGGAACCACCTGTAGGTAGTCTACCTCATTTACTAGTCTATGAACATAAAATCTTAAAAATTATGTAGGTACAGTGTTAAGTGTACAGCACATTATAAATGGGCGGGCGAAGCGCAGAAGTAGGCTTGTATGATATAAAGTTGAAAAGTTTTCCCAAAAAATATTCGACACCAATAATATTTCAAAATTAGTTAGTTTCAAAATTAGGATTAAATAACTTCATTCTGGAGTAAGTTGACATTTCCATATGGCAAACTGCTTGTAAATTTGCCTCTTTCCTCTTAAAATATATACATATATATAGATTCAAAGAATGTAAGTTAACTATTAACAACTTTGTAATAAAGAAACCTTGACTACCTTGTGGGTATGTCAATAAAATATTTTATAACTGTGTGAGATAAACGTGTAATCTTTTGCTACATAGATACCTACTAGCAACCTAATACCAACCTGTACATCAATAATCTTTTTTACATAAAATTCTCGTGTCACAATGTTCGTTCCCGTACTCCTCCGAAACGGCTTGACCGATTATCATAAAATTTTGTGAGCATATTGAGTAAGGTCTGAGAATCAGCCAACACCTATTTTTCAGACACCTAAATGATAAGGGTGACTCACTTGAATTTTTTTTTACTAAAATCATATTAAAAATATGCATAACAACGTCTGTCGGGTCAGTAGTATGTCAAACAAATTGTCTATTTCCGTTAGCATTTTATAAAACATTATTTCACCAGTTCAAACTTATACATAAATTAAAAACATTATTAAAATTTCTTATTTTAAATGAGTTCATGAACTGTACGATTTAGGTTTCTTAATATTAAGATCTTAATTCTTAAGATAAGAACTACTTATTTACTCCTTAATATTTAGTTACTCCTTAATGACAATTAAGATTCTTATCTTAAGATAAGAATCTTAATTGTCATTAAGGAGTAACGTTACAGTATTTTTTACGATTTCTTACGATGTAGGTGAATCTCATGTACGAGTATTAACTCCGAGTTCCTATCCTTTCATAGCACGCCTTAGTAAAATGAAATCTACTAATTTTTGATCAAGTGTTTATGTTTAACAAATATTTTTTCACAGTGACCCAACAAAAGAAGAAGCCGAAGAACCAGCTATAGTGCCAACTTTACGGCCATCAGGACCTTCGAGGACCACGGTCGCGATTCGGTGATCACAGATTATGACGATGATAATAATAATACGCAAGATGTAGATTTCGTTAAATGTATTCCCGCAAATGGTGTTATTATTTAAGTGTAACTTTTAAAGTAAGAAAATAGCCAATAACAACTTTTTAGGAACAACGTTTCAAATAGAAAAGCAATATTATATATGTCTTTTTTATGTAAACTGGGTGGAATTGGAAAAATACGACAAACTAAAAGTGGAGGAAACGAAAAGATTAAGTACACGTAACTTTATCGTTTTCATTATTTAATCCAAGGTTTTTAAAAAAACAGTATTTTTTTCACTGAATGGTGGATACTTAGTAATTGCGATCACGTGAACACGAAAAAATGTGTGTTTTAAAAAAATTTGGCATTGACAAAACAGTGGTCACACAAAGAGATTTTTAAATTTATTTCCACTGATTTTTTAAACTTAAAATCATGTATTTGACAACCTAATTTATGCTTAACTATCACCGGTACACGACTGGATCTTCCGTTTGTCACATTTTTTCACTTTCACTCGGCATTGTTAGTAGTTAGTTAACCAATTTTACTTAAACATTGTTCGTAAGACTGTTCAACTGTAAACATATAAAAATGTAATGTTATATTTTGGATAATTCAAGTAACATATATGCGTCTTATTTGTTTTGTCTAATTTTTGGCGTTACAAAATAAAACTGGGTATACTATTACTTTCTTTTTTTAATTTTTTCATATGGACAAACCGCAAAAGACTTGGCATTTTGTCTCTAGTTTTTTTAATCAGGTTCAGATAACGCAAACCAAAATATTACTTTCAGTCGAGGACTACAAGATGTTAATCATCAACTAAATTATATTGTAGCATCAGTGCCTTAAAAATTCTACTTTGTTATCAAATTATTTAATTTTCGTAAATTTCGTTAGTAAAGCGCAGTAAACTGTATAAACTTATTGTAAGTAAATTCTAAGTCCATAAACCTTAGAAATTAAGTTGTAGAACTAACGCAATATTTATCGTCTTCCATGTAAGCTAACTTTTGAAATAATAGAGCTTTAATACAGAAAGTGAACTTATAATTATGGTGCTAAGTTAATTAAATATATATTCACCGAATTTGAAGCTGTATGTTATATGAGTAGTTATTTTATATATGTTTATGCTTCCTATTGACATGGTACTGTCGTATTTATAATCTCTCATTTGATAAATTACACGATATTTTGGTAGCTATCGACGGACGCGATGTAGTCAAATTTGATAGACGGTACGACATATATATGTATATACACGACTGTAAAAACAAATGTTACGAAAATGGGATAGCTACTCACTGGCAACATCTAGGACACATTGAAAACAAATTATAGGAGTATGAATAAAAATATGTAATTGTATCGTAATTCTTCTTCACTTCATCGCTTTACAGTGCGTACTGTTATAGTTACCACAAACATGTTCCCGAAGCGTTACAACTTACCATTGATACCTAATAAATAATTATTTATGTCTTGCCATTATTAACTTCTTCACAGCTTCATGTCAAGAATAACAAACAATAGCTAAAAAATCAACAAGTCCTAACGTCCATTACGTTGTCTTGCCATCACTAATTTCTTCACAGCTACATGTCAAGAATAACAAATAATAGATATAAAAATCAACAAGTCCTAACGTAGTGGTTGAGTGTGGTCACCGTACACTGGTGTACTGCGTGCCCTGCAGGGTGTGCCGTAAGTGGGTTAATACGTTGACCACGCGAACTGCCTCTAATGACCCGAATGATCGATGGCGGCCGCTGTTTACCATACTTCGTGATATCGTACAACGGTTGCATGACATGACATTATACATTTTTAATTTAATAAACCACGCATTACACTTGTAACATTTAAAATAATTGTGATTACATGGGAAATAAAAAAAGCCAAAGCAGTGTCGGTTAATCACTAATTAAATAAACAAATTTTCTCAAATAACTGATTGCTCCTCATCTAACATACAGTATGTATATAATTGTAAAATACGTAAATGTGTCAGTGCAACACGTGCAATAGTGCTCGAAGCTCTTACTCTGTACCTTATTATTCTGTCGTTAGTTGTTAAAATTCAGGTTCTTTATTTACCACTTGGAGATTTTAGTGTTAGATAAGTTTAAAAATGTTTATATTATAATTAGAATAGAATGTTAGGTAACAAAAAGTAATTGAAAAATAAGCGGGAAAAGTCGCTTATGAAATGGTTCTTCATTTTGTATTTTAGGCACATTGCATTGTATTTTTAATATTTTTGGCATAATTACGACAATTTTTTTATAGTCATATACTTATCAATTTTTGTTTATCTTGGCTGATTTATGATTAGGATCAGTATATGATTTGACATATTGTATAAATAAAATCGCAAAATTTCAATAGCCTACATACGATTTCTCTTAAATTGGTCATCGACATTCATTTTTTTATTAGACACTCTGACAAAATTTGTAAGTAAACTCATTACATTTTAGATAATGTTTTTACTACTATATATTAAGCAACATAGATAGGTATGTCTGTTGTTAACATGTATCCCAAATATGTTTCTGAAAATTGTAAATAAACAACGGTGCTTGTAAATAAGAATCGATGTATTAAATGTACCTAATAAACATTTTAATCACACTTTTTTGTTAATACTTATTTAGATTTTGCTGCACTATTGTATATACAACAAAGATGTTTTTCATTACCCTTTCAAACTGGAAAATGACAATGTTGAGTACTGACGTTATAGAGTAGAAAAAAAGGACCAAATTTTATTGCAATTACGATTTGGACCTTAGAATAATAACTTCTAATATACCTACTTCTGGCGTCTTTACAAACTTTCGCGTGTTAATTATTAATAAGATGTTATGTTGCTTGATTTTTTTAGTCTGAAAGTTTTACCAGCAGTTCACGCTCGAGACATGCGCAAAGGTGATGAGAGCTACTGAAAGGGTTTTTACTTCAGTGAACATGTCAGTGCTTTGTGAACTTAGCGAGAAATTGTTGCGCTCTAAGTTACAGATTACAATCAAAAATAAAGTTTGCTTAATTTATTAAAAAATATATTAAATTGATTTTAATAATGAAATCGACACATTGTGGTTTTTAACCTAATCAATAAAAACAATTACCTATGTATATAAAGCTATAAAGTTTGTTATTTTTTTCTTGAACGTTTGATATAATAAAGTGATTATTTTCGAATAACCAGGACTTGACAGTTGCACTTATGTTATTTTACTTTGGTACACAGTTAAATTAAACTACGTATTTTCTCTTTATTTAATTTAAACAACTTCCTACTTGTTTAAGATACAGTAGCACTAATTTAGTAGTTACAATTATCTAATATTAATCATTTTCAAAAAAATATTAAAAAAAAACAATAACAACTAATTGCTTAAAAACAAGTTAAGAAAACTTTATGTTACACTTTTCTCTGATAAATCGTGATACTGAAAGTTGGCCGGACACATCCCTATAATTTCCGGTGAACGAAAAACTTCCAAACTGTTGCCGGAAGTAAGGGAGCCCGTAGTGGCACCGGGGTCCGACCATCGTGTACGCATAAAGGTAACCCCACCTGAAAGGATGGCCAAGCCGGACAGCGCACTGCAGGAGACCCTGGAGGACAGAGATCCTAAGAACCTTAACCAACATGTACAGGTTTGTACAGTGAACTTTAGGTCTCTTAAAGAAATTATAGAAGAGAAGACAAACGAACTGATAAGTCAAATTCCAGTAAGTTGTAAAATCTAGAGTTATGCCATCTGATCTTAAGTGATCACCGTTGCCCACAGGCCACTGACATCTGAAACACTACGTAGGTTATTGACGCCTTTACCTTGGTGTACTGAGTAGACTCAAAAAGGAGAAGGCTATAGGTACATTTTTAATTTTTTTGAGCGTTTGTTACGCGATTACACGACCAATAAAAAACCGATTAAAATGTCCATTTTTGGACAGGTAGGCCATGAATCTGGGTGGTCCCATGTACATTTTATCGTGATCTGATTTATGGGTTTTGGGTTATAGTTTATTTAAAAAATAAACATCAAATAGCTACGTATGTGTGTGAAATAGCTATTGAACTCAATTTTTTGCTGCACATAAATTATCTTATTTATAGTTCTTTATTTTTTATTCTATTGAAATATTATATGTTATGCGTCACTGTGCTTCATGTGTCCAGGATGCTATCCCTAAGTTTAGCGGCTACTTTACCCTCTGAACGGAAATAAAAGTGTGTCATATACTGTCATTACGGCGGCAGGAATTGGTTAAGTGGATTAATCTCTACTAGGAAAAAAATCTTCATATCACTCTACCACCAATCAACTTGTGGTTAATGACCTATTTAAGTTATGCTCGCCTTTTACTAACAGCTAGGCCGTTAGTATTAGTAGATGATCTATCCCACAGAGGACGCAGACCGAAACTGAGAAAAACGTAACTTAGTAGGTACCTAATTTGAGCAGTAACTATTAAAAACTAAACTTTGCCACTGGCAGGTAACATACGACCGTCCATACGTCAACGCATAGGAAGGTACCTACGACATAATGCAAATTGCTTCCGTCAAGGTGCCATTGCATTGTTCAGGGATTTTAATTATTTAACTAATATGATTTCTTTTTATGTTAGAAATCATAATTGAATGTATATAATATGTTATGATCACATTATAAGACATGCATGTTCGAGATATTCTGACAAATGGTGCACTAGGTCACCTATTCAATTCATTCATTGTTAGTCAACCTGTGTAAACATGAATCTGTTATTTAATCAAAATTGATACAGGTATAGTAGATCTTTCATTTCACATTTATTTTCCAACAGGTACCTACTGAATCGTTGCAATATGTTTATGCGATATCAGCAGTTGTGGTGTAGGTACGATACATATTCTAGGCATCTAAATCTACATAAAGAGCAACAAAAAGCAGTCACAGGAAGCGGCGCGGTATTAGGGAGGGCGCAGCTGGGGTAAAAAGATTTGGCATTTTATTTTTGACCTATTTTCAAAGGTCGTCTAAATGTAGGTGTGGTATAGATACTCTCACAAGTAGATATTTATTAGATGCCCTAAGAATATGATTGCGTGTTATCATCGTAGGAAGTTTTTCATTCTAATGAAAACATTTTCCTAAAATTTTATTTAATATCTACTTGTTTTTTTACAATTATTTTATTAATAAACTGTTTTTAAAATGTGTGTATACAATGCATGAAATACCACTAAGTGCTACGATATAGGTATAGGATAAACTATAATATAGGTAAGTATGTGTTTATTTATAAAACAATGTGTATGTACAGACGTCATGATTAATAGTTCGACGACACTATTGTCAACAACTTCAGAACATATGTACCTATTCTTTTCACTATCGCACTTGGTATAACTCCATTATAGCCATTTTATTGCCAAGCTGTTTAGAACTAAGTATGATTTTTTATACAAATATGAAAAAATAAATAAAGGGGCGATAATAAAAATAAATAAATAAATAAAGGGGCTCTGCAACTATCGAGCAGTTATATCTTAAAATAAGTATGAACTGTACCTACCTCTAACGGACATTTAAATGTATTTAAAATATCAATTAAACATTGATATTAGGCTGTAAGCGCATGTTTACTTGTGAAGAAAAAGGAAAAAAATGTTTACTTGTCGAAAATGAGTGTCTTAAAGATGTTACAAAACTATATTTTAGGCATTTCAACATATTTTACCAACTTGTGGTGTGCAAATAATTAATCAAATCTTCTAATACTGGTACACATTAGTACCTGTAGTAGATACCTGTCATAGAATATGAAAATATAATTCGCAGTCAAAGTGTCTCTGTGCGGAGCATGATACTCTGCAGCTGACCCAACTGGGCTCCTGGATGTTAGTACCCCTAAGTTTGAATTTGGACATATTTAATGTCTTAAATAATTGGTCAGTAATTGGTCATAAATGGTCAGTATATTTCCGAATTTGGTCAGGCTCGATTTTTCTTAAAATGAAAAAATAAAATTTCAAGGTCAATATACAACTTTTGGCAACCCTGATCGCACATACCAAAAAAAATAGTATTGCATATAATTGGTCACTAAAAGGTCATAATTGGTCAGTATATTTCAGAATTGACCAAATTCTGAAATACAGATAGCTCTGTTTTACAGATATTCGTAATTTAAATAATTTCAAGGTCACGAAATGGATTTTGACACCCCTAAGTCCGTATAATGACCCAATGAATTAATCAAATAATTGGTCATTAATTGGTCAGTATATTTCAGTTACAGATGAGATCGCAATTTCTAGATATTGTGATTTAAAAAAATGTGGGGTAAAATTATAAGAAAAATTTAATATTTTTAATAACGTAAAACAGTTATTTTGTTTTCTGTATTAGTATCAACTATAAATAAAATAAAATAATTAAAAATAAGAACCAAGAATTTGTAATTACTTAAATGATTTGATTTTATCAAATTGAAACCTCCTAAATTTTCCCTAAAAAGTTGCGAAAATTGTTGTTATTTTTTAATCTGAAAATTACCAAGAACAACTTTACCTAACCAAACATAACTATGCGATTATCGCATCTGGTCCGTCTCATTAAAGTCTTAAATGGTCAGTATAGTCCAAAATTGTGTCAGGCTTAGAAATCACAAGTATTAAAGAAAAATGTGGAAAGTTGAAAATTGCGTTTAACCTTTATTTAGTCTATTCATTTACAAATCCACAATTTCTTATAAGAAATAAATATTTGATCAGGCTGTTCGTTATTTTTTACAGGGTTCAAATACATACCATTTTCCTCAAAAAATTTGAGAGATTTTCCACCCAGTTTCTAGCTTAAATAATAAATAAATAAATACTACTTTACGATTATCGCATCTGGTCCGCCTCATGAAAGTCTTAAATGGTCAGTATAATCCAAAATTGTGTCAGGCTTGGAAACTATAAGAATTAAAGAAAAATGTAGAAATCTGAAGATTGCGTTTTAAACCTTTATGTGGTCTGTCGTATACAAATCTGCAATTCCTTAGAAGAAATTAATATTTGGTCAAGCTATTCGTTATTTTTGACAGAGTTCAAACACATACCATTTTCCCCAAAAAATTAGGGAAAGTTTCCAGCAAGTTTCTAACTTAAATATTAACCAAATACAACTTTACGATTATCGCTTCTGGTCCGCCTCATGAAAGTCTTAAATGGTCAGTATAGTCCAAAATTGTGTCAGGCTTGGAAATTACAAGAAATAAAGAAAAATTGCATTTGAAACCTTAACTTTTCATAAAGAAATCATTGTCTGATCAGTGACTTTTGCTATTTTTGACAGAATTCATGTACATTAAATTTTCCCCGAAAATTAGGTAAATTTTTCAGCAAGTTTGTAGCGCAACTAACAACTAAAACAACTTTGCAATTACCGCAACTGGTCTGCCTCATGCAAGTCTTAAATGGTCGGTATAGTCCAGAATTGTGTCAAGCTTGGAAATCACAAAAATGAAAGAAAAATGTGGAAATTTGAAGACTGCGTTTTAAACCTTTACTTGCTCCATTTGTTTTTAAAACTACAATAACAGGGGAAAAATTAATGCCTGATCAGTGAATTTTGCTATTTTTAACAGAAAAATAAAAATGTTTGAAATATATTTAATTTTCCCCGAAAAATTAGGGTAATGTTTCAGCAAGTTTGTAGCGCAAATAATAACCAGATACAATTTTGCGATTATTGCATCTCCTCCGCCTCATAAAAGTCTTAAATGGTCAGTATAGTCCAGAATTGTGTCAGGCCTGGAAATCACAAGAATTAAAGAAAAAAAATGTAGATAGTTGAAAATTGCTTTTTTAACCTTTATATTTTAGTCTATTCGTTTACAAATCCACAATTCCTTAGAATAAATTAATATTTGGTCGGACTATTCGCTACTTTTGACAGAGTTCAAACATATACCTACCACATTCCCCAAAAAAATAGATAAATTTTCCAGCTAGTTTCTAGCTTAAACAATAACCAAATACAACTTTACGATTATCGCATCTGGTCCGCCTCATGAAAGTCTTATGTACCAACTATGCGATTATTTCCACCCACATATCTAAAACTGAAACTAAATGTTTGTTTCGTCAAACCTATACAAGCACAGTATCTATAATAATAAGATTCGGAAACTATCCTCCGACAGACCTTTCTCCGTTTGATGATTTGCCGACAGAATGTTTCATTTATAAGTTTTTCAACGACATAACCTTTCTCCTACTTACGTTTTGCAACAGAACGATACTTTAATAAGAGATTCGACGACAGAAGTTTTCCACTACGAATGTTTCAACGACGGAACGATTCTTTCCCGGGCGAATCGATGACAGGATCTTTCACCAAATACGAATTCGTCGACACAGCTTATTTGATTCTTCTACAAAAAAAACGGAAAAAACAGTGTATGACAGCCAGCTAGCACTATTATTCCAAAATACGGTCGAGTCGTGGCACAAATGAGCCCGCAAAAATGGATCATTTTTAAAATAATAATTGAGTTCCAGAAAGAGCAGAAGTACACTGATTCGGTGAAAGTAGATAAAAATCAAACAAAAAATAATTACGTAAACCAGTTTAGAAACCTTGGCGAAATCGGTGTATAAAAAAATATAACATACCTACATAAGTAAAACAGTTGAAAAACATAAACGAAACATTCTGTCGGCGAATCATCAAGCGGAGAAAGGTTTGTCGGATAATTGTTTCAGAATCTATGTATAAAACTGGCCTTCCTTAAAAAAAATCGTATTAAAGACAGACACTTTCAAAATAACAAAATGTGTGACTTAAAAAGTAAAATGAAAAATAAAAGAGTCAAAAATCTAAAAGAAATGCCTGCTGCAGAGCTCAATGAAAACTTTCAACGTTAACTGGATTAGACAAGTCAGCAGTTTGAGACATCAGTTAAAGTAAGCACATTTTCTATAGCGCAAACTTACATTTGTTTTTTTTTCATTTATTTAATAAAATATGACGCAAATTTATAACAAAAAGCTATAATATATAGGTTTGTCCGCAAGCTGAACCGCCTCCCGTAAAAAGTTACATAGTACATAATATTTTAAATTACAATAATAAACATAAAACATACAATACAAAAAACCGCATGCCAATAAACATTACATCTAATCACTACTTTTGAGCCATTTAAAACAAAACTCCTTGTCATTAATTTAATGTGGCTTAATTTTGTCATTCATATTTGTCAGCGACATTATGAAAAATGTTTGAACAAACAAACAAAAAATAATTGTGTATCCAAAAATGTACCTACTATGACACATTACTTTGTAAAGGGGAAATAGATATAAAATATCTCCAACAGAACTTTGTGATAGGTATATCTATATCTATTGAACATATAAACACAAATCATTTACGATTTTGAAGACGAATAGGTACCTAGTTGTCGTTATGTAAACGTTTTACTTAATACTGAAAAGGCCCATCCAGCAGACAATCAATTTCAATTCTATTTCGCTTTTGTCTCTTCAAGGCTTCTCGCCATTTGTCAAGTTTTACTGAATGTAAATTGGAAAATGCTTTTCAACGTTTCGTTCATTCGTCAGTCTTCAGTCAGCAACAATGTTTGGTGAAAGCAATCAACTTGATATCAACAATACAACATAATGTATTGTTTGTATTAATCTATGAATAACGTGCCACCTCATCGGCGACGGGCAATTAACTATAAATTGTATTTTTTTGAATGCTTACTTTTAATTTTTTTTCATTCCAAATATTTTTAGTTACGTCTAAATAAGTTTATGATAGGTACCTACCATGTACTAAACATAGGTATAAATATAGGTCTTTCAATATATATGAAAATTGAAATTTGGTAGGTACGTGGTACGGGGTACCTATCATAAATTTACTTAGAGGTTTATTTAACTCATTTTGTGTGACTTAAACATATGCATACATTTACAACATTTTTACAGATATTATCTACCATAGATACTATATATTAATACGTAATGCCAAGACTTTGGACCCCTTTAAGGAGGATAAAAGGAGCATAAAATTTGGAACACTTATAGTTAATGTCTAGGAGAAGTGCAGAACGCTAATATTTTTCAATAGTAATGCTTATAAAGTACATTAAATCAACAAATAAAATATCACTCACACTACCATACATTTGACACACACAATCAAATATATTAATAATAACGATAAAAGATCATAGACGGCGCACTAAAAAGTTTAGAAACAAAGTAGTTGGTCTTGAGAAATGAAGATGGCGTTCTTATCAACAAGATATTAAAATTTATTATGGTCCAATTTTCTACCAACGGGCGACCACTAATATAAGTATTTTAAGTATGTCATGTTCCCTTTTACTTCTAAAGTCTGACAGGAGGATAGAATATAAATCTGTGTGAGGATAGGGTCCTCACATACATTATATTTTTTAGTCGGTGCAATACATATCTATAAGTATTATAGTACCTATTACTATTTAATCTGATTTTTTTTTGTTTTCCTCAGCAAAATCTTTGGGAATTGTATTGTATGTAAAATAAACTTCACACAAGATAAAAATATGTAGGTACCAAAAAATAATAATTTAAACATAAACGTCTGCTGTGTACCTACTTTTAACGTTTCAGTAATTACTGTAGGATTGTAACCACAAGTCGCAAGAAAATGTTAGTTTTATCTTCGCGTGACCAAACCACGCTCACCTTTGTGAGGTGTTGCCAAGAGAAATGACCTAATTGAAGGCTAGGTCAAAGTTTCACTTGTATTGTATTACCTACTTTATGTAAGAGGTTGTGAGGTTACATGAAATAAGTACTAGTGTCAGTGCGTACGAAAGAGTATAATACTAGTAAACGGTCTACCTATTTAATATAGAAGGTGTGTTAATAAATCAAGAATTCTAAAGAATAAATTCGTCCGCTATTTGAAAATTGAGTACATTGTGTACAGGGTACAATCAATATGACCGTAGTTAAAAATAATAATAATAAATAAATATCCCTGGACAAATCACACAAATTGAATCTAACACCAAAGTAAGCAAATTATATGCTTGTGTTATGGGTGTTAGTCAACGATACTAATACATAGAAATACTTAAATAGATACCAGAATACATTTAATAAACACCCAGACTCGGAAATGCAGACATCTAAATGTTCATCGCATAAATGCCTGCCCCCGTCAGGAATCGAACCCGAGCCTCGCGGTTGGTCGATGTAGTCAGAAGTGTACGCTAGCTACTCGACCAACGAGGCGGTCAAAAATGTTCATCAAGTTGCAAATGCGCAACCACCAAACCGGTGTCTGACACTGAAATTGCCCAATCAGGAGACCAAACTGGTGGATGAGTATAATATGTGAAAATATATTTGTGCACAGATCGTCTGGGATGAAATAATAGGCGAGCCCGAAGGTGCCAGGAGTCCGGAATGTGCGTGGCGGCTAAGCAATATATGCTTCAACCAAGCTCGTAACTGGTGTTACACCCTATTGTCTGTGCTGGTGGCACCGCCGTGTGCACTACTCCTCGGCTGCGGATTCGCATGCCTTGCCTTTGAGGTAAATACTTATAGATAATGTCTTAAAATATAAAACAAAATTATTGTAAGACAGTTGTTGATGTAGTTGAAGATGTAGTCCTGGAACAAGTGAAAATTATATACCTTACTTTTAGCAGGGATCGAAGGTGCACCGCGGATGTAAAAAGGAGTGTGTGTGCAGGGAATAGTATGAATGGAGTGCTGAGTAAGTTATATTAAGTCGAGGTTTTGTGTCAAAATGCTAGACTCTCTTTGAATAATTCTGTGTTTATCCCAACGTTGTTGTATGTAAGCGAGAGTTGGAAATGTCAGAAAAAGCATGAGAGCAGGATAAATGAGATCGAAAAGAGAGTGTTACAAAAAATCTGTGATGTAACGCCCACTGACCGCATTTGTAACTGACATCTGAGAAAGAGTTGGATTGAGAGAAAACATTGTTGTTGAAATGACAAAGGGCATGCTCCACTGGTTGGATGATGTGGAAAGAATAGTCGATGAAAGATTGACAAAGCAGCAGAGCAGATAAACAACGCGAATGTGGATGGATTTAGGTACCTGGAGAAACATAGGTTGGGATTCCACGATCAAATCGCTTGGCGAGTAGTATACGAGAGTGATGGCAAAAGTCTCTGAAACCGAACTGCGTTTGTATGAGAAGAGTAATGAATGTGGAGAAAGCCAGAAATGTCTGCAAAGTTCGTGAGATTTGGTACTCTTTACTATCCGCCTAGCTCCTAAAAGACTCGGGGTGAAGATATGAATGGAAAAAATACCGTGAGCAACAGATGCAACAGCATCTGGCTGTAAGTCTAGTCTATGTAGTCAATGACAATAAGTACTGCTTTTTATATATGTCGCAGTAAGGTAGATGAAGCCGTAATATATTTATATCCCTAGGGATATAATTATATACCGTAACATAGTTATATAACCGTCCAAGTTTAGTGATATACTTATATTACTAGATTAAGTTTAGTGAAATAGAAATCTGCCATACATAATTAAAATAAAAAACAAGTTTATATTGGTTACAATACTTTGTGACATTAACACGTATTAAAGTAATTTCAATCATAATTAAAACTAATATATTTTTTGGAATTTAAACATTAACAATACAGTTTAAACTAATTAAACATTATAAATCTTTTAAAACTAATCAACACTTTTAAGATGGCTTTATTTCTTATCAACTAAGTTGAGATCTTGGTTTCTTTCAAAGTATCTTTTAATTTTTGTTCAGACAAGAAGAGGAATCATGACATCTAGAATTACATAGCACTGAATGCTTCTTACAAGCACATCTTTTAATAGAACATTGTATGTAAGTAAATTCGATTTTTTACAGGAACATTTTAAATAAACTTGGCCACCAAAGCCCGACAATTTTTGGCATATTTCTCTCAGTGACAAGTTTTTATTTGGTATAGGATCATTCAAAGCAATGTTTGAAAGCTGTATGCAGAAATGCATTCTGGGTAACCAGTCTTTCAGGATATCAACTGATGTTCCAATTTTATGACTTTCATTTCGCTTTTCTAAAACTTTTCCTCATACATTTTTTTGATCCAATGGTCCATGATCTGTCTTTGGTATCTCTATAAGAACTGAAGATCCCTGCCACTTAAACACAACAAACTCCTCCCCCGCCGTGAGGGAGGCGCGCCGCCTGCGTCGCACATTCCGAAAGCTATTTCACTAAACTTTATCCAGTAACATAAGTATACTTATCACTAAACTTGGACGGTTTTGTAACTATGTTCCTAGTGAGATAGTAATGAATCGCTTTCGTATAACTATGTTACTGTATATAATTATATCCCTAGGGACATAACTATATTATGGCTTCATCTATCTTACTGCGACATATAGGTATACAGTTTAAAAGCGTTAGTCTCCCGTATGACATTTAAACGTGGCACCCCCCTACTGCAGGTGTATGTCCTGACCTTTGAACCTTTGTTTTAAAACTTTGTGATAACAATCGACCGCCTTTTGAAGGCAAACAGAAGGTTAATTATGCGTGACCATCCTAGCATTTTAAGTTACTCATTAACTACCCATCAAATTACTTTTTCACATTTTAGCAAATATGGTACACCACACCGTGCTTGCGGTGTCTGAAAATTTACTGTGCATCCATCAGAGCTGTAGTGCAGACTTGCATGGCGGCGACGGTGGCACCCGTTATGGAGGCAGTGGGCTATTTGTGTCGTCATATCCGGGTCAATGTGCGACGCGATGCTCCTGACGATCGGGACTTACTCGTTGTATAACATGTAACAATTAGGTATTTACATTTAAAATATACCCGTCAGAACAGTCACAGCCTTGGATATGGTAGTAAGTAAGTAGGAGCAGTAGGTATCTGTCACCACATTTAGACTGAAAGCTAATGGAAATCGAGACCTGCCACTTGTACAAAATTCCTGTTCCTAATTAAATGAAAATTCATCGTGTCGGTGATACAGATTGACGTGGTGGTAGTGACTTCTGATGCCGACACATCCAGATTAACCTGTAACGCTCCCGACAATCATAACCTACTTGCATACAACCACTTAAATCAGAATTGTTCTTGGATACATTCACATTTTATTTTGTGTAAATTTGTAACAAAGCAAATATGTGTCTAAATCTATACTTATTATAATCTTCTTGTCATTTAAAAGTGCCTTATCTTAAATTTTAGATATAAGCGTTGTGTAAGCTCTACTAAATTTTACAGTCATTATTATCAAAAAGTCTGTTTAATCTTTTATAAACTATTTTAACATTTAAGAAGAAGAAGAGAAGGCAGAGATCAGAGGTGTTGGTATTTTAAATTAAGTATGTTATGTCCTCTATAGACCAGAGATGATTTTATACCTATAAAATTTAAGATCTTAGATCAAATGGAAGCATCTCATAAGAAACAGACTTGTCATTAGCAATTCGTACTTTCTAAGCCGGAATACTATAGTATGAAGGAAGATATACGTGCAGGGCAAGCAATAATGGCTAAAAGCAATTGAGAGCGAGGCTTGCAAAAGTAAAGATATATTAATAAAAAGATAAAGAAAAATCGTACCGAATGGCTTATAATGCCTTAAGACTTCTTTCTCATCTCAGCTTGTGATGACATGTGTTGCGCCTTGGTCACAATGTTGCTACTATCGTATTTCAGTCTAAAGTATAGGTTAGGCGATAATCTTTCTTACACAAGAGGCTAATACTGGGGATCTTGAAGTGGCACCACATCAACCACGTTTTGCTAGTAGTTTTTTTGCTACTGAAAATCAGTCTGCTTGTCTTATCCTTTTAATCTCATAAAAAGTTAAATAGGTTATACATATTCTACCGTAAATAAATTATCATTATTAAAAAACTATTATGTGAATTGTTAATACCAGGGGTTCTAGCTAGCTACATATAAAGCATACTTTCGGACGCGGCATCTAGTTAACGAAAACACATTGAACCTTGCAAATCAACAGACGTAGGTAAGTCGCGGATGAGGCCTTGAGCTCGTTGGATGTTATTTTGTCAGGCGAAAACGTCCGTGGACGATACACCTACCCTCATGCGTTCTTGCGTCTATATGTGGATTAAGATGAGGTTTTCATGTGAATAGGTACTTAAAAATGGACGAAAGACTTGTCGATAATTTAGACATGTTTAAAAGACAAAGCAGCGGCCACCAATTTAATGAAATCGTCATCACTTTCCCTACTTGACATGTTTCTTAACCATTTTAAGTGGAATAAACGTTGGAACGCGTCCGCAGGCCACATCCCGAAAGACTGTACGTGTACACACTTATCAGTCGCGGCTTTAATCCGCGTACCTACCTCAGCCGCGTCCGATAATGTGTTTCCAGATTAACAGTTGACGAATAATTATTAGCAACGTTACGCAAACAATTTCTCTGATAGCGGTGCTAAGATTTAAATTGTTAAAAGGTACGTTGTGAAATTGTGTTAAAATAAAAAACGACAACGAACAATAATTTCAAAATTATTGTTGTCATTCTAGAACAAGTGCAATCGCACTCAGAGACTCCTATTAACATTTAATAAATCATTGAGTAACAATTTTTGTATAAGAAATATCGACCTAATGACTGATTGAATGATAATTCTCTAAGTGCCGCCGTTGCACCTCATGGATTTCTGCCACTATGGTTATTATTAAATTATAATTAAAAACTAAGTAAACTAAGTACCTATTTTTAAATAAGTACATACAAGCTAGAAATGATCGTAGACAAATTAAAATTTATTCAATAGTTATACTTATTTCAAACTTATCTAATACCTATTAAACAAATTAATTTTTGATGGCTTGTACTAAATAAAAAGATTGTGCTACAATTGTTTTCTTTCTCACTTACTTTTCTGCAAAGAAATGTCATAACATCACGAATGCGTGTTTACTGTTCTGTACAATATTACGGAAGACAAGGCAGCATGGCCGAAAGGTCTTAGCCGGCCCCAGAAAGGGGCAAATTAACCTAAAAAAATAAATAAAAATAATAAAAAAGGAGTTTTGGCGCCATCGTCAATGGAGACGGTCGTAGTTTTTTCACAATTATTGAATTTAGTGTAAATTATGGGGAAAGTTGGTTAATTTAGGTGGGAATTATAGTCTAGTCAACAAGTGCCTTTTTGGTCAACTTTTTTCAGCAGTCTCCGAAAATTATGATTGAGGTATTATTTGATTCGGAATGGTATCTAGATAGTTTTCGAAAAACAATGAAGTTCCGCAAATAAAAATTACAAAAGTTATTAACAATTAACTACAAAAAGGGGAGGGTTTAGTTTTTTGCAAATATCTCATAAACTAATAAAGATTTTTCAAATTTGGAAACTATGTAGATGTCATTCCGAATCTAATGATACCTCAGTCATAATTTTCGGAGACTGCTAAAAAAAAGTTGACCAAAAAGGCACTTGTTGACTAGACTATTAGTATAATTTTGTTTAATGAAAGTGCACAAATGAAATAATCATGAAGAAATTAGTTTATCGTGAATTTCCTCGCTGTCGCCAAATCTCATATACGAGCTTGTGTAACGAAATCACCGCTTTACTCAAGACCCAAACATGACTTTGGAAATAGCGACTAATGACTGAAATAAAGAATTAATACGGAAGACAAGGTAGCATGGCCTAACGGCTTTCACCAGCCCCACAAAGGAGCAAATTAATTAACAAACAACAATAATAAAAAAAAATTAAATAATTGTGTTGTTGTTTTTTTAAACCCTCCCCTTTTGGGACAAGCTTAAGACACAGTCATAAGGACATACTGCCACGTCTTCCGTATTAATAAATTAATTATTTTTCTTGTTATTTATTTTCAAATTTCTTCTTCAGTTACTGTTTCAGGTTCAGTTTCAGGGGGGTTACCATAAGCTCTTAAAACAGTATTATTTCAATAATACTAATTGTCATCGGAGAAAAACAACCTTATTACGTATATCATAAAGTTGCATATAAAGACGGACATTTAGCAAGATGGAAATAGTACTGCTATAAGCGTTCATGGTAGGGCGCCAGGTCATAAGTCTTTTTAAAACGTCATGTTTGGGTCTCGAGTAAGGCGGTGGCTTTTTTACTCGAGGTCATTTAGTGAGATTTGGCGGCAACTATGAAATGCACAAAAATTTCACTTGTCAACTAAACAAAATTAAATGAATTGCCTCCTAAAACAACAATTTAAACCTCCCACCATCTTCTTTCAAAATGGCGTCATAACTTTAATAGTCATTAAATTAATGTGAGAGCTAGTGTGGCCTGTGAACACATTGTAAGTGTAAGGACATTATTGTTTATCTCCAACTCATGACTCTAGTTTAACTTTTGTTTAACTTTTCTGACAAAATTGAGCAAAATGATTACAAATTGAACACGGGGTAAACGCATTTTCTTAATTCAAATAACGATACAAAAATAAACTTAGGTACGCTTACAAAAGGCAGTATAGCCGAACGTCATAATCTATTTTTACAGAGCAATAAAAAATAAATAATAGGCGCGAAAATTACAAAAAGAAAATTTCTACCAAATTCAGTCGTGACTTACTTTGAACTCGTAATTCTGCTAGTAAGTAAGTACTCGAATATAAAATTATTTCGTCATTTTGGTTTGCGCAATAAGTAAAATACAACTCCATGTTTTAGTAATAATTAACATGGAAGACACAACTGAAACGGGCAATTTGACAGACAAATCCCAGAATAGAAGCTCGAGTGCAAATGATAAACTTTTTGTAATATCGAAATGTAAAAGGTAAAACTACTTAATTTAAAATATTTTTAAAAGAGAAATTCACTTAAGAAACATTATTTATTTTATACAGGTTGTAAGGATTGTGAGGAAGAAAGGTCAAAAACATCAGACACTATTCTAAAGATATGATTTATCTTCTGTGCAGCAACTTGCCCCGGGTAGGGATCCACCACCTTGTCAATTCCTGCCGCTATAATGACTGTCATTTCCAGATCCAGAGGGTAGAGTAGGTAGCCTGTGAACTTGCACAATAGGCCTACCATCCCAGCCGCAGGACTGCAACCCACCTATCACATAAATTAATGAGTAAATAAATTTTATTATGCACCAAAAAATAACAACAATTTTGCACTGCAATACAATATTAGACTTAAGGTATGTAAAGGCGGTAGATTATCGCTCCGGAGCGATTTCTGGGGGTTATTCTTGAATATCGATAATAAGCGAATTGGAAATTGTAATTATTTAACATGGTGTTTTAGGTATTTTTGAACTCAATACTAGCAATTATACCCCTAGACAAGTCACACAATTTGAATCTTACCCCAAAATTAGCAAATTATATGTTTGTGTTATGAGTGTTAGTGGACCATACTAATACATAGAAATACTTAAATACTTTAATAAACACCCAGACCCGGAAATGCACACATCTAAATGATCATTAGACAAATGCTTGCCCCCGTTGGAAATCGAACCCGAGCCTCGTGGTTGGTCGATGTAGCTAGTCATGTACGCTAGCCATTCGACCAACGAAGAGGTCTATTAACATTTAGTTACAAATAAATTCAACGAATTAGATGATAGGATTAAATGACAATAATTCTCCAGTAAATTGACATACCTACTCAATTCTAATTTCCAATACTGCATGAATCGAGTTTCGAGAGTAACCCTACTGTGGTGTCTCTGTGCGATGGTTGTCTCTTACTAATCGAAGAGCAGTATGCTTGTTAGTTGACATAGCACATAAAATAAATAAAGGTCAAGATTACGATTTCATTAGCACGTAAACTTCTGTAGAATAAATATCTATGTAAACATCCTTAGAATAATCTAGGCCAACAGCTGCTCAAGTACCTGATTAAGTAGTTAGTCAAGATTTTAGCCCAGAACAGAGGTGGCGAAAACTACAGGCATAGATTTAATAACGAAACCGATCATAAGGTTAATTGCAGTAAAGCAGATGTACAGAACTAACGATCTGTTGCGCTTATAGAACTCAAAAAAATCCTACCGATACTTCCACAAGTAACGAAAATCAAGAGACTACCGAAGATACTGACACTGAAGAGGTTTGTGTGTGATCTTTATTATTTATCCGTAGTAACGCTTTATTTAGGTTAGGTTAGGTAAGGTTTATATGTAATAAGCTATCGATTTAAGCTAGTTAATGATATGTGTTCTTTTAATTAAAAGTTTAAATAAATTAATAATAATAATAGTATTTTAAATAAATCATTAATCACTGAATTTTGGTTGTGATAAACAATATTTATTTATTTACTCGTAAAGAGACAGTTGGACAGGCTGAGCATTACATGCAGCTTTTGATTCGATTAATGAGAAATATTTATCACAAAAAACATATTGATCATTCTTTGATTATTTAAAAATAGCCCCAGAGTCAGGAACTCCAGTCCAGTAAACAATCGCACAGAAATCATCCTAGCCGTCGTCGTTTTTTCAAGATAGGGAACAATCTCAACACTTTCCTAATAACTAGTAAGAGACATCCATCCCCTGTACATACCTAGTTCATACTACTTTAAGTCGCTTTCTTATAAATTTATTGTCTATATTGATCCTATTAAATAATATCCTATTAACATCCTGATATGAAACAACCCGTTAAATAATTTCATTGTCAGTCAGCATTGACTACAAAAAACCACCGAGTCGGCTAGCACTAAATTCTTAATTTTATCAAGGGCATTTGAAAAACCTTTAAACGTTGAAAAATGTAAAGGATATCCTGATATCCTGATAAAATTACAGCGGCTTCTGACGGTGTACTGGCGATCCGGAAGACTGGGTGCGGCCACTTATGTTCTCCACACTGGAGAGGTCTGTACGTCCGGATTGACTATCTCTTTTTACATTTTACCACGAAAACCAATCTCATATTTCAACAAAAATATGGAAATGAACAATTGTAGCACCAGCCAGCGGTTTCAAGCTAGTGTTACAACTATAAATTATTTCCAAAGATTTTTTCAAACTTCTTGTGTTTTCAACCCTCGGCTACTGTTTCTACTTAATCAATTTGACTGAAACGTTCTTTTTAAAGTGGCTAGACCAAGCAAGGAACTTTTAATGTAACGTAATATAGTCATCAGCAAACCTTTCACAATTATTTCTACAATATATTTTTTTTAAATTAACTTTATTCTTTGACCCCCGACGAAAAACGAGTAGTGTATAAGATTGACATGTCTGTGTGTTTCGTCTGTGTTTCTCTTTCTCTCTCTTTTTCTCTTTGATTGTGGGAGGATTAGGGTGTGGCTGTGGAATCACGAATTTTGAATGGATAGACCAACTTCGATAATGCTATTTTTTTGAAAGCTGACGTGATAGAGATGGTTCCTAGCTACATACTTACACATATATAGCTAGCATATAACTTTTGTCGGAGGTTCGTTGAATATTAGGACTATAATTATGTAGTATCTATCGTCACGCATGCAGCCCAGAAGAAGTAGCCAAAGGCACAGCCAGGGCACCCACGTCTAGTCGAAGACAATAAGTGCCACTATATGATAAGTGGCAAACCTATCACCAATAGGGTAGGGTAGGGTAACATTGAACAAATTCTTCTTCTTTCTATTTTCCGTCCCGGGCATTGAACTTGGGACCTCATGAAGTCAAGTCCACTAAAAAGTTTAAACATGTACTATTTACATACATAATTGAAACTAACACACAATGTATAAAAGTTATTACGTAATAGCATTATCATAAGTTTGTCCAGTACACTCATTACAGAGAAATAAGATAAAAAATGTGTGCACATATAAAATATCAAAAAAAAAATATTTACATGAATCTTTACGAAATACAGACAACTTTTTCGTATTGAATGAACTCGGGAAACTGATATTGATGTGATTAATTAAAAATAGTAAAATAAAAAAGTACCTCCTACAAAACACACATTTAAATAAATTTAATTTATTAATTTGCTTTATAATATGTCATGTTACATTGGTATCAGTTTCTTCTATTTTACCAAACAATACCATGCAAATATTTATGTTCTAATTATTTAAAACTGTTCCGATTTTCTGACAAGCAAATAAATACACAAATTAATTAATAGTAATGTAGGTAAATATCATCACGGCCACGTCTGTTTTCAATCAAAAAAATCCTTACTGAAATCGTTCAAAAGTAATGATGCCACTTACAGACACACACACATGTCAAACTTGTAACACCCCTCTTTTTCCTTGGTTTAAACAATATTAAAAAAGATTTGAACACCTAACACTTAAACGAGTATATGTATCGTAATTCATAGCTAGAAATACTAGAAGAAATCGTGGACCGTCCACCCGAGCATCAGATCTTCACTTCCCTTTACAACCAGGTGGAACCCTCCAAGTTAATTATAGACAAGAAGACGCCCAGTACCTTCGCCAGTGTCGTTAAGAAGGTCGTCTTTAGCGACACTAGCGAAGAATCACGCTGCAAACTGATTTACATATCGAATAGAGAATACAGTAAGACTTATTTTAGATGCACATTATCTTTTTCAAATGAAACAAATCAAAAGAGATGGAACATTTTAGACTTGTCAGATTAGTCCGAATATGTCAAATTTTGATATGTTTAGACGACGTTTTCTGAGTAATAGATTATTCGTCAGTGGAAAATATGTCGTGAACAATCTAATCTAAGAGCACTAAAAGTGTTTTAACTCTTTTTTTATGATATTTGAAGTCAAACAAGCAGACGGATTTCCTGATGTTAAGAAATTGGTGGTGGCCAATCTGAGGCCGGGATGTTAGGCTTCGAGCAAAAGTAAGTTTATCGGCTACCTTACCCTCCGAAGCGGAACACGTCATGACGTTATGGCGACAGGAATAGGTAAGGCGGTGGTATCAATCTGGGCGAGTCGCTGCGAAACTCTACCATCTAGTCAGATGTCACGGTGTTAGTGATGATAAGCCTATGCTCGCCTTTTACGAGCTGACTGGCACAGGAGGGCAGATGGTCTATTCTGCAAAGGAGCCCGGACCAACACGACCAACACCAACTCTTTCTATTACTTTCGTTAAAGTAAGATAGCGATAACTTAAAAATAGTTTAGTGAGTGCACAACAAAATTACCATCAATATTGACTAAATAAAACTGTTTCTCGCGGCTTGGCTCTTACATTCTTCATCAAGCTGGCGTCTCTGTCGCCAGCGTGGCTGGCGTCATGGTAAGAGACAATTTTCTCCTAGACACACCATAATGTATATTACTAAGGGCGACTTGCACATTCCTGGGTTAAGTATTTAACACTAAGTTAGCGTCTAATACTAGGGTTAAATCACCTTATATTTGTCAGTTTAACTCAATATTAAATGTAACCCGGGAATATGCAAGTGACCCTTATTAGATTACTACACAGTGGACGAGATCTCTGCCATATGTACTGGCTGCCTTAGCCTCGAACAATTGTGAATAAATGACAAAAATACGCACGGTATGAAGGTAAATAAGCAGATTTTTTTCTGATATGAAATACACGCTTTCTTCGCATAACACAGAAGTAAATGGTACCTACATTGCCAACTTAAGGCTGGAATCTTAATATCCGTACACCGTCTACACTACACTCCAAATTTAAGACAATTGTCGAAGACTGACGTATATAAGTCAGGAAATGTTAAATTAAATCTGAAATCAGACTAATCAAGTTGTAGATCAATTTGTAGTCTACAGACAGTAGACTACAAATTTCCGGGTTCTACCTAAAAGTAACGTAGACTGCTTTTTATCCCCTTCATGCTAGCAGTGAATGTATTAAAATATGATTCTAGATTTTGAAGCGTGTAAACGGCGAATCTACAATTTGTCCTTCCCCCACGAGCCGGCAAACTGCACGGAAGAGGAAAGGGTTTGTTTTCTCCGAACCATGATAGACTTCACCCAACTGCAGAGCATGCATGCCCTCGGTGCTCTACTTCGGTATCTAGATCTAAATTGGTCTAATTTGAGCTTGGACCTGCACGGGAAACCTGAATTTCTGATGTTAAAAAGGATTTCTTTGTAAGTCACCTTTCTTTAATTGTAAATTTAATTCACTGCAAATACTGACGTCAAATATGCATACACTTCAGTACACAAAATTTGGTATAACTCAAAAAACCACTTTTCAGATCTTTATCAGACATGAACCAGAGGGCTGAGAAAAAATAATAATTATCAAAATTTTAATCTGTGCCCTTTTACTAGAAAGTTCGTATCTACCTAATGTATAAAAATAAGGAATCGAAATGAAATTTTAAATTTGCCGTGTACCCAACCTTTCAATAATGGTAGGCAAAGTCTAGTTATTTGAATGGAATTATTTGACTTCCGATACTTTAAAAATTTAGTTTACACTTACATTGTACCAGTCCGTACCCTCAGCTTCTCCCATACGGCCAGTAAGTATAAGCGCTTGCGATTATAGCTGTTGAAGATGTACGCTATTACTAATGACTTCGTAACAATTTTTTAGCTTTTAATTAACTGAAGCTTGATCAAAACCTACCTAATATTTTTTTCTATCATTAAGTTTGAATGGTCCAGGTTTAAAAGCCACGAAATACTCTTCCTCAGTTATTTTTGGTAGAACATCTTCATTGTACAAATATTTAATTATTTTACATTTAATTTATTTCTGATACACGTACCTATCACCACATAATACACCACCACACAAAGTCGCTTTCTCTGGCCCTATGTACCTTTGTATGCTTAAATCTTTTAAACTATGCAACGGTTTCAAAGCAACTTTTTTAATAGATAAAGTGATTAAAGAGGAAGGTTTATATGTATATTTTATTCCCGTGCGAAACCGGGGCGGGCCGCTAGTAGTTTATAAAATCCTTATGTTGAAATCTGGCATTTTAGAAAAAATATAGTGACTATAGACGAGGACACGTACCGAGGTCTCCAAATATTCAGCTCTGTGTCACACCCCAGTAACTTTAAAAAAGGGGTACAAGGAGCCAACAAAGAAGGGCTGAGCCTCTTTCAGCTGTTCAGTAAGTGCTCATCTAAAGTTGGTCATCGACGAATGAGGTTAGTAAAGAGTTCTTTTGTTATTAGTTCCACCGTTTTTCTGTTCGCAATAACCGCCGGTTATAGAGCTACCTTTCTGTTATACAAGGAAGCATCATTTTAGTAGAATTGGAAGGCAAAATAAGAGGACAGATTTCTTTGCAAATTGATAGAGAAGGCGTTACTTTGCAAAAATCCATACTTAAACCCAAATAAAATTATTTAATTTGCAATTTTCGCCAAAAAATTTAAGATTCCTTTGTACTGGTTTAGAAACTGGGTTTTACTAGTTTGGTTTAGGTACTTGTGACTCATATAAATTGTAATTCTAAAGTGATGAATGAAAGATCAGTCATTACACGTCACCAATACCTTCATAGAAAATTTATAACATAACGAGGCGCGGGTGCGATTCCCAACTGAGGTAGCCATTTGTGTGACGAATATAGATTACGTCCCGGGACTGGCTGATTGTTAAATTTGTACTGGTATGTATTTTCATATTGATATACAAAAAATATTATGTCTATTCCAAAACACAAGATATGATACACACTTGAAAAAAAATAGCTGTAGGTATATACAAAGCAAACTTATGCTACGAGTGTTTTGGCGCTCCCACTCTTTAGCTTTATCTATAGCTTGTATCCTAATTTAATGCAGAAATCCCGATGCTGAAATTTAGAGAGCCTTCCATTTATGTCTATAATGTGTTGATAGCGTTGATCTATGGCGTTTACAGGCTACAGATATCTTATCACCAGGGCAGCCGAGTGCTTGTTAGCTGCCTTTTGCGATAAAATTATTTTATTGTGTTTTACTATTTACCAATTCAACTGGTTCTCGTAAAAATACGCTAATATAATTTATGAAATCTACAACATATAAAAGGCTAATTCCCCTAAAATTGGGGGAGTTCTAACAAGTCGACATCTTGTTTTCTCTGTAAATTTACGTGATACCGGGACTGCCTTTTGTGAAACGTTACAGAAGCTTTCTCCGCAACCCGACGACAGACCTAGAGATATTGAGAAAGCGACAAGATGCTATAGCTTTCTTTATGAAACCACACAGCGACTCCATCTTGAGGAATGTTTGTTCGTCCTTAAGGTTTATCAAAAACGTTAATGTAAGATGATTTTTTTATGATACATGATTTCACCATTGCAGATGAAATTCCGACTATACATATATTTAGCAAAAAAAGTATTCGCGGACTGTCGGTATTTCCTTTTTTTCTTTTTTCCGGGCGTGGGAGAAGGGCTAAACTTAAATATCTTAAGTTTTTCATATTTGGTATATACGGATATTTGAAGACAAATGAACTGACATACTTTCTATTGGTAGTAATCACATATCGCCTGCATGTATCAGACAGTAAAAGTGCGTTGCCAACCTCAGGTTGCGATATAAATCGCATGCGTAGCTAAGTAAGGTTGCAGTCTATTTCACCTACTACCAAAATAACAAAACGATGATAAGCACTGATGTTTTGGCAGCGGTATCAAAGATTAGTAAATACGAGTATTATACACGTAAATTATTAAGTTCTCTACGTACCTTCTTCCTGATTTTATTCACCATATTTTATACTAAGGGCACTTTGCATAAAAATTTAAAAAACTTTTACTTTCAAATGTAGTTCACGGTAAGACGGTTTTCAAGTTTCATACTCATATATACGAAAATAATAGGTACAAATTATCCATACATCAGGTATGTATGGATAATTTGTACGTATTATTTTCGTATTTTCATTTCGCGCCAAATATTATGTGCCAAATGATACGATGTACAAAAAACAATATTTCCAGGGCATCTTGACCAAAATTAAAGCATTGTCAGCTAAAGCCTATCAATGGAAGTCATTATACAATGTAAGTCATTTGCAGTTTTTGTTCTTTTCTGTTTGGAAAAAACCGAAACGCAGAAATAATTAATTATTACTAAATGCTATTATTGATTTGCAATACTTAAGAACCGCCAATAGTAAATAATAATTCCAATAGTTAAAAGTTTTATACCGCCGCATTGCTCGAGGGGCTAGCGTACACGTCTAACTCCACTGACCAACTGTGAGGCTCGGATTCGATTCGCGACGGTGGCAGGCATTTGTGTGATGAACATTTAGATATCTGCGTTTCCGGGTCTGTGTGCTTATTAAATTTATTTTGGAATCTATTTAAATATGTCTCTATATTAGAATCGTGACTAACACTAATTACATAAGCATATATTTTGCTTACATTGGGGTTAAATTCAAGTTGTCCAACTTTTCTAGGAGTAATTATTTACGTGTTTATTATTTATTTATTTGTTATCTCTGATTTTCAATTGAAGGTTTTTTAGTATAGACAGGTACATAACATGAAGGCAACAGAGACACTAGACATACGCCAATATGAGGCTGGAATATTTAGTCTCGGTTTATTAATTTTTGGTTTGGAGGGTATGGTAGCCGGTAAACTTTCTTACTCTAATCATTTTATTAATAATCGCGGCGTAAATTACTCCAAGGTTCAACTTTGTATTGTAGTTTCTATTACAATGTGATACAGACTATAATATCAAAAATCTAAATAAATAAAATTATTTAATTTGCAATTTTCCGCCAAAAAATGTATATATGTATTATGGCGTAACAAAACAGACAAAATAGTGCCCTAAGAGTGAATTGGACTTACCAGAAGCTAAAACTCCCAAATATATCAAGCTCCACATAATACACACCACTACAAGACATTATAATAGAGACTACAATACGAGGTTGAACCTTGGAGTAATTGACGCCGTGTTTTTTAATAAGACAGTTTAGGTTTAAGACTAAGGCGACTACAACCACGGAATAATATAATGGACTCTGTAACACAGTTTTTACTGAGTGAGATAAAAAAGTCAGTTCCTAAACGTGTTTTTGTCCGTGTCCGTAGACCCTCTACAACGCCGTTCTGATTTGCGAAATTTGCGAGAATGTTGCAACTAACGTTGAATATTTAGAAGATTTGGCATCTCACGATACTAATAAATTATTTGAGGTATGAAAGATTTATTATTCGCCTGAATAATACTTAAATTGTACGCCTTTGTTATTTTGCGGTCCAACGTTTAACTTGGCTTCTTGAGGTCACGCGTTCGATAATCGGGTTGGGCAACAACAAAATGGAAAATGTATATTTTCAATTATTTAATAAAAATAATGTTGCCCGCGATTGGATATATAGTGCCCTGTCGGTGAAAGGCTTGCCACCTATCACATTAAGGGACTCTAGTATCTCTCTAGACCCTTAACTGTCTGTAGTGTCTTCTGCTAGTCGTGGATGCCCTGGTTGTGCCTCTGCCCACTTCTTCGGGGATATGATGCTGCAAAATTTTACCACCTAGTCAGCTAGTTTAGTTAGTGACGGTGCGCATATGCTCGCCGATTACGAACTGCCACCACGGGGAAATAAAAAAACACTAATAGGAATAGAGGTACCTTAATTAAGTAACTGAGAACTGATGACTTAAAACTAAAAAAAAATTACACTTCTCTTTATGTTCGTCGCTGGAGCTCTTCCCCATCTTGAGACTAACACATCTAATTAATCGACAGTCCATGAGGAAAAAAATATCTACAAAGAAGATGATTTGCGTTATATAGCGAACAAGCATACAGCTCTCCTGATGACAAGAGACAACCGTGGTCTATAGACACCATAGATGTTACAGGTGCGTCTGTGTCCTCTGGCCGGGGTGGTAGGCCAATTAAGCGAGTCTAACGGCTACCTTACTCTTCGGATCGGAACATGACACTGTCATTATAGCAGCAGAAAACAGTTAAAGCGGTAGATCTCCGTGTTGCTGCAGAGACCCGGACCAGTTGCAGGCTCTTGAATTTACCACCAGTAAAAGAATATTACTACATTAATATATGAATTGTAATTCACTGCTAGCTGGTTATAAGAATTTCATTTATGTTAAAAATGAATGAATTACAATACTTATAGACTTATAGAAAAGCCGCCACACATGTGACAAAGACGGCTCTTTCTTTTCTCACTGATAACCTCCAATAGGTACGTACAGAAATCTTGTTGAGAAATCTCTACATTTTATGGGTCGCATTTTCTTATCAAGTTTTAAGACGATTTTCGTTGCAAAAAAAGTTTTTCAGGATTTCCGTTTTTACAAATTCAACGTTACTAGAATAGCTTACAGCTAACTTAATTAAACGTACCTACTTACTAACGGCCAATATTAATAACTTATCTAAAATTAAAGATAGGTAGCCGCTGTTATTTTTTAATAATAACAAAAATGTCTTAGCAACAAAACTCTAGTAAGCTAACTCTATCTGTAGATAGGTTATTAATATCGGCCGTTAATCATGATAAGCCTCACTTTTAAAAAGTATATGGGATTAGGGTTAATGCAGCATCTTGACATCAAAATATTTAATTATCACCGATGCCTTCTCGTATTTTTTTTTATTCCGGGCTCCCTTAAAAAAAAGCTAACAGAGAGGTTCTCAATCTTTTCACACTGCGACGTTTGGAGTAACATTTTTGTTTGCAAACCACGTAAATAAAATGATAGGAATAATTGTTGTTAAATGTTAATAATAATTAACAGGTTTTCCTTATTTTTTATTTTTGATAAAAATCTATATCCACCAGATGGCGTTGTACATGAACAGAATTATAGATTTCGATTTATCCAAAACCGAAAACAAATTTACTGTCAAAGCGGGAGTTGACCGCGACCTTGATTTAAGTAAGTTGTACATATATTCACAACAATCTCCTTAGGGTTTTGTCAGAGCGACAAGCTACTGAGTACTAGGTACTACTGAGACAACTGACAAGATTAAAATAATGAAGGAAATGAAATAATCAAATACATTGCCATCTGCAAACTAATAAAATTAAAATAGGTAAAAGTGTAAAGAAAGATTTACGCTACCTAATTACCTAATTAACTTACAGATGCGATAAAATGCCCACTGCCTCAGGGTCTACTTAATTCTAATAAAATTTGTTTTTACTTAGTATGCGAAGACATACAAGTAGATTAGTTTCTATATGTTACCAAAATAACAACGCAATGCCAACCTGAGTCTGAGATAACAACTCTGATTCTACTACAAGGTATACCTACTATACTTATTGTCCTACTTACTAAGATATAATTAGGCTTAGTATTAATAGCTTAATTTTTTTTACTCTAATTCGATTTCCGATAAAAACCTGGATTTGTATGATTAACACAAATATCATTTCTGGGTCTGGGTGTTTACTGATTTGATATGAAAAATACGTATTTCCAAGGGCGTAACTTGGTTTCTGTTCAAAAAATTTTGGACTATTTGTTTTATTATTAACTCTTTATTGTACACAACTGATATTACAAATATTTATTATTATAGATTTAAAACATAATATAATAATCAGAAATAAATTAACTTGACAAATATCGTCTCTGTGGTCTATCGGTTCAGTTGTTGGACTTGACTGCATGAGGTCCCGAGTTCGAATCCCGGGTCCGGCTACAAAAAAATTGGGGTTTTACAAAATTTTTAATTACAAAAAACGTTGCTTGGGATTGGATAGGTATGTGCCCGGTTGGCGATAGGCTTGCCACCTATCACATTGTGGGACTTAGTGTCTTCGGCTAGTCGTGGGTGCCACGGTTGTGCCTCTGCCTACCTCTTCGGGGATATGGGCGTGAAGATATTTTGACAAATATTCTGTTCGGCTCTTCACAAAATATTTTTAAACCTTCACTCTATTTCTCATCTACCCTTAACACATATAGTTCGTTCGTCCGTCTGTCATTCGGACAGTTGCAGTTCTACATGAACGCTCTTCTAGGGGGGAGAGGTCAACTGTCCCCATCTGCCCGTACCTAGCTACACCCATGTTCTCTATCTATAGCTCGGTATACTTATTAGTAGCGTTGGCTAAAACCCATTTCACAAGCATATTATATTTGTTTTAAGTTGAACACATAATCTTAACATTATGTAAAACTGATTCATTTTTGTACATAAGTTATCCGCGATCCAGGATTAGACAAATTTAAGGAAAAGCATTTGATGGATTGCCTGGCTTGATTGGTTGTACATTGTGCATCCAGAGAAACAAACAATGGCAAGCCTCCACGGGCTGATGTCGGAGACGGCGAAGGTGGAGATAGAACGGTTGCCCAGCTTTGTAGAGGAATGTACGATGTTGTACATGCCTCACCTCGGCTACCTGCTCGGGGTTAAGGCTTGGGCAGAAAACCTCACTATGGAAGAGAAAGAACTGCCCAACATGAGGTTCATGGTAATTTAGTTACTTTTCATTAAAACCAATGTTTCTAATAGGTGAGAGAGAGAGTCCTGCACTGATGTGTCAGTCAGGTGATGTGGTTACGTCGGCGGATTAATGTTGTTGACTCTAGCTTGCATGGTTTGGTTTTCATAATATAATCATCATACCCATCATCATCATCATCAGCCGGAGGACATCCACTGCTGGACATAGGCCTCCCCCAAAGAGCGCCACAAGTCACGGTCACCAGCCGCTTGTATCTAGCGACTCCCCGCGACTTTGACCAGATCATCCAGTTCACCGTGTGGGAGGTCGTCCAACACTACGTCCTCCGGTGCGGGTCCGCCACTCGAGAACCTTTCTTCCCCAGCGATTATCGGTTCTGCGAGCAATGTGGCCTGCCCATTGCCACTTCAGCTTGCTGACTCTCTGGACTATGTCTGCAACTCTCGTTCCCTTGCGGATCACTGAATTATGCATGATATCTCGCAGAGAAACACCGAGCTTAGCTCTCTCCGTAGCACGCTTTTCATAGTATACTATAGCCTATGCCTATAGGTACCTGTTTTAGTCCAGTTAAGAGGTGAATTCAGGACCTATGTACATACAATATACATGTACAATTGTTAGTACTAGGTAACCTTTAATGTTCGTGCAGTTTGTAATGGTTGCCAACTATCCAAACAGCTCATGGATCATCATTGCACTTCCCTTGTGTTTTTAAATATAAAGGTTGTTTAAGCAATGGTGGAATTCATGTGGAAAAAATGACAGGTGCAGATGTACAGTGCGAATGTGGATGGATGTAGGTACCCGGGGAGACCAAGGTTGATTTCCACGATCAGATCACTCGGATATTATCTGAGGGTGAGTGTCAAGTCTCCAAAACCGGCGTGTTAGTATGAAAAGGATAATTAATGTGAAGGAAGCTAGACAGGTTTGTCAAGATCGTGAGCTCTGGCACTCAATACTCTCTGCCTACCCCGTCACGGACTTGGCATATAGATATGTATGTATGTAAATTATTAGTTGTATTTTTTATATATAATATTAAATACTCTAAATTACGATACTGACGTATGCATACATGTTGTATTTCAGTTCCAAAATGACGATTACATCCACTACAAGAGCAAGGGATGTGAAGGTAAACAATTATTCGCAAAATTATAGCTAATCAATTCATTTACTGCTCAATAAATACGTATTTTAATATTTATTACACTTGCAAAAACGATTTATGTTAACTATTATTCGCAGGAAACTCACTTCTCGACTAGACTATTTAGAATGTAAGACAATAGCACCCTAACATTGTATTAGGTACAATAAAAATCTATTCGTACTAACGTCCAATAAAATATGAATTATTTAAATTAGTATTGAAAACTAGCTGAGCCCACGACTTACCTACCTGCCAGCGATAGTTCCGTCACCATTGGTCAAACCGCTTTAGATATAAGCCGGAACAGAAAATGAAAAATGAAAATGAAAATTATTTTGTTTACCTCCCACATTAAAAAATACATTCCTAAGTATGTAGCAATACGCTGTTATTACAAACAGACACTCCAATTTATTATTATGTCGGTATATTATTTGTATGTCGGTATGTTTGCAAATATAAATATTGAAAGCATACAAAGGGACATAGGGACAGAGTACGCGACTTTGTTATATACTATGTAGTATAATTATATGTATAAATTTGATTATTGAATGAAATGAAATAGAACGAAATTCAAAATTAAAATGAATTTATTTACAGAGAAAACCTAAAACCAGTGTAAACATAAGTAGATAATAACAGCACACCAATATGGATACAAATTAGCCATTAGGCAATGACTATAAGCAAAGTAGGTACACTAAGTATAAGAGGTAGATGTTATGAAACGTCTACGGGGTTCTAGATATTAACATGTGCACTAAAACTAAAAAAAATCGATTTCAACTTCGTTACCACGTTGTCCAAATAGAGAAACAAGACATACCTTATTAAATATTATAACTCAAAAACTATCTACCTGTCATATCCTAAACAAATTTATATAAGCCCACCTTGCAATCGAAACCCACATCTTTCGAAAAAAAAAAACATTCGTTGTTGGCCAGAAACGTTAAAAAGCGTATAGACCAGGACTTCCCAAACTGTGCGTCGCGACCCCCTGGGGCGTCGTGGAACTGTCCTAGAGGCGTCGCGTGTCAAATGTCGAGACCGAGTCGAGTTATTTAGCCGAATCCACCAGAACCAGTAACTAGGATTGTACTTATTGTAACTGGTATCTAGTTTTGTTCCACGGGGTGCGGGCTGGGTTAAAGCTAATAGAGATTGTAGTATAAGTAATAAGTATTTTTGGTTGGAGCCCCCCCCCCTACAGGGAGTCGTTCAAAAATAGCATGTCCTAAGGGCGTCACAGTATAGATAAGTTTGGGAAGCCCCCCCTAAAGGGAGTCGTTCAAAAATAGCATGTCCTAAGGGCGTCACAGTACAGATAAGTTTGGGAAGCCCTGGTATAGACCAATTGATAATCTTTTCGTTTTAGCAGCCCGTTGAATAAAATTTTGATCTTGATAATGTTGCGATTTTAAATTATTTTGTGATTCTCCTTCAGAATCTAAAATCCTAGGCTAGGGTAACAATTGAGGTGTGTCGATGCGGTTTAAAGTGTCTTCTATTGAACCTAGAAACTAGAGTGTTAACGTGTGTTTACGAAATATATTTATCTATAATCCATGTTAGCTATTCTACTTATTACGACAGCAAAAAGAAATTGTGGTATTTCCAATTTTCTAATAAAAAAATGTTGCTCGGGATTGGATATGTGCCCGGTTGGCGATAGGCTTACCACCTATCTCAATGTGGGACGTAGTGTCTTCGGCTAGTCGTGGATGCCCAGCCTCTGCCTACCCCTACGGGGATATGGGAGTGAAGATACTTTTTTTACTTATTAGAGAAGAGATTTACTTATTATGGTTTCTGTAAAACTCTTTTGAAACTTAAATAATGCCGCAGAACTGGACACAATGATAGGAGACACGTACCCGGAGATAGTAGCGCACGAGACCAGGATCATGATGCGGCTGACGGCCATCATACTGGACAACCTCACCTCTCTGGCTGCTGTAGTGGACAAGTGCGCCGACCTCGACTGGTAAGCTATATTATGGTTCAACTAGGCAACTATGTCTTAGCGTGAGAAACAGTGTATATTACTGTATATATAGTATAATACTTCTAGACTTAAAAGCTGTAAGTACTTGGAATGAATAACTAATTTTTAAAATCTTTTTTAAATAGCAACTAAGCGATGATATTGTTTAGTAAAATACTCTTCAACCAAGTTTTATTTAAATCCGTGGGTACCTACTTACTCATTTCGTTTTTGACTATTTCTTATTTTTTACCATCTTAAATTTTCGGATATCACATTCGGAAGTAGCTACCTCATCGCCTACTTGTGAAATAATCAAAGTGGTGAGTTTGCTGTATTAGGTACATCAACAAATTTAGTCAGCCAGATTAAGTTGTAAAATACGTAAATATAGTTGTTGAACGACTATCCGTCGTCTAACCTATTTATGGCTTTATTACCTACTTTCCTCTTGATTTCACCCTCTCATTCCCGTTTTAGTTTGCGTGATACTACAAACTTACATTCCAACCTCATGTTGATAATGCAAAAGTATTTCCAATAATCAGAATATTCATGAGCTTGTTTGCCTTCTTTATAAGAACGACATGTTTCTTTAACAGCTTGATTACAATCTCCAAAGTGTGTAGAGAGCTAAGCTTCGTCCGACCAACCCTGACGAGTGACAAAACGATAGAGATAAAGCAGGGGAGACATCCGCTGTACGTGTCGGTGTGTGACAGTTTCGTGGCCAACGACTTCTACAGCAGCGCTGAAGAAGGGTACGTCAAGATCATCACCGGACCCAATTCCAGCGGGAAATCCGTCTATATGAAGCAGATTGGTGAGCTCACAAAATATGTCAATCTGATTGGTACATAGGTAAGCCATAGTCGGTGGTTACCACGTTCACAATACTATGATACTTAGATAATAAGTAGACTTAAAATGAGACAGACAACAGAGAGTTTTTTTGTCAATAGGTTGTAGAGTAGTAGTAGGTCGCAGCGACTCACTCGGATTGGTACCACCGCCTTACCTATTCCAGCCGCCATACCGTCATGACGTGTTCCGGCTTAGCCGGAGGGTAAGGTAGCCGGTAAACTTACTTTTGCTCGAGGTCTAACATCCCGGCCTCAGGTTGGCAACGCACCATTACCACCTTTGGTGTCTCTAGGCGGTGTGAATTTCTTACCATCAGGAAATCTGTCTTCTTGTTTGCCTTCCAATATCATAAAAAAAATACACTTTAATTAAAATATAGGTATGCTTTGGTTGTTTCGTCACTATGAGAGCAATGGTATATCTAAAAGCTTAGGTAATAGAAAAGTAATGATCAGAGAAAACATTTACTTTATTATAGGTAGCGAATGTGCAAAACCGTATATTTTAATTAATTATAAAGATATAAAGATAAAACTTGAAGAGTTAGAGCGTTTAGAGGCTGTACATGGGATCTGATAACTTTTTCACGAAGTAAGCCGCTTTTCACCTTGACAACATTTTACATGAAAATGTTTTTGCTGGGATTTCATTTCTTCTTGGAAGTTCTAAACGTTAATACTACATATTATTCTAATAGGTAGATGATAAAAAATCGTATAAAGGTTCGTCCTAAATGGTGTCACTATTTTATAATGATGCAATAGCGCGAATGCTTGCTATTGTCGTGATCTGTGCTAGAGGGTAGGGTAGGTAATCGGTGATTTCGCACAACTGTCCTAAGGGCCCCGCAGGGGCAGGGTTAATCCAGCTCTGCGCTATAACAAAAAAATATATATTCGACGTAGGGTTCAGGTGTTATTTGTGTTGCAAGGAGAAGGAATCAGTTTTATTGCAAACATTGACAAATGTGTGAAATACGTGTTAGGTCTGATCGTGTATCTCGCGCACGTGGGCAGTTTCGTGCCGGCGGAGAAGGCCACGATCGGAGTCGTGTCGAGCTTGTACTCGCGGATACACTCCACCGAGTGTGTCGCGGCACACATGTCCGCCTTTCTCATCGATCTGAGACAGGTACCTACATCATGCATCCCTACACGTTACTCACCAACTCCTTTGAAGTAACTTAGTAACCCTATTTGGCCTGCCAGATTATTTGTGAGTAGATAAAAAACACGTCATTTGTCACTAGCAACGTAGGTAACCTACTCGGTGATTGACTTCAAACGATATTCAGTGACATTCACATAGGTACACCTATTCTCTGCCTATCCTATGGAAGACTAGGTGTGAAGATATGTATGCATATATAGGGTAACCTGTACTTTCAAATGTTTCTCTACATTCCGGATACAACAATCACTTTATACAGAGTGTTGATATGCCTGTAATTTCTAAACTTTAAAACCTATGATATGACTTGGAAAAACTTGACCTGGACAATCTGTTAAGTATGCATACACCAAACCGAAAAAATGTTGAGCAAAATTGGACTTCGCGTTAATAAATTGTAGCCCAATTTACATTTTGATTTGTACCCCTCTTTTTTCGTTTTACATATTTATTATAAGTAATAGATAGGAAAAACGTACGAACAAAAATCCGTCTACTTGCAATGTCTTAAATCGATAAGATCAAAAACAAGCAAACGGATTCACCCACCGCTCGCGCTGCACCTGTCTTGCGCCTGCGCTTCAGCTAGTGTTGTATCTGTCAAGTGAAGTCTTTCCACTGTCTTTTGATTTTTGAGTATGCTATTAGAACTTTTTTCAACCTAGTCGAATCCATTTTGTTATACACTTTCTCAGTTAGAGAATGCCTGGAAGCTACTAAGCCAATTGAACGGATTCCAGCCACTAGATTCTAGACAATAGTACAAGTGGGTGCTGAGCGCGGGTCTAAGACGGGCTCAACGCGTGTGCGTGCTTGGTGCGGGTCATCTGAACACGCCCTGAGTAGTTCTAAAAAAATGACATTTAATTCAAACCTGTCTCCAACCCCTTTTTGTTGTACGTGTGTGTGTGCGTGTTGCGTGTGTGGTAGTTTACGGTAGACATGGTTAAATTCAATTATAGTTATTTAATGTTTTGGTAATAAATAATTAATCTAGTTATAAATATAAATAATTGGCTTAGAAGTTAAAGCCTTATTAAATATTTTTATAGATGTTAAAACATTTGCACACCAAAATATGGTAGAATATGTTGATATACTTAAATATTTTTGTAACATCTCATTTACACACATATTTCCGCAAATAAATATTTTTTTCTTTCTTTCTTCTTTCTTTTCTTTCATAAGTAAATGTATTGAATTTTCATTATATAAAGAAAAAAAAGCTTGTTTCTTAAGAACTCATTTGCATGATCCTACAACATTCTTTTACTTTTATAAATAAAATATTCTTGGACAAGTTAGATAAATTGAATGTTAACTTCAAAGTAAAGTATATGCTTGTGCTATGGGTGTTAACCAATGGTTCTAAAACATAGAAATACTTACATAGATACCAGAATAAATTTAATACATACCCAGACCCGGAAATTCAGACATCGTTTGCCCCATCGGGAATTGAACCCGAGCCTCGCGGTTGGTCGGTGGGTTTAGGAGTGTACGGTAGCCAATCAACTAACGAGTTAATTAAGCGGTTAAATAATTCTTGATTCGCGTCAAAAAACATATATCATATTCCTCGTTAAAATTAATTTATTTCCGTTTTAATACAATCGTTAGTCACCGCTACTTCCATACTCTATATTATTATTGATTTATCCAGCATGTATTACGTAACAATGTATTTGATGTCTAAACACGTTGATGGAGTCCCGTTTCCTGTCCCTTGATGCGAGAAGATGTCGCTGGTCATCCAAGAGTCGCACAGCAACAGCCTGGTCTTGGTGGACGAGTTCGGCAAGGGCACCGCGGAGACGGACGGACTGGCTCTGTTGGCCGCCTGCACCAACACCTTGCTCTTCAGGGAACGGCTCTGTCCTCACATCGTACTCTCCACACACTTCCTTAACATCAAGGAGTTCATCGTGGATACTCCGATTGTCAAGTTCCTGGTAAGTATTGAAGTACATTGGTACCAACGGTTTAATTTTAAATACGTATCTACATACTTTCTGTTCCTGTTTTTTGTTGGTCCGAATTTCACGACTTTCATATTGCTGGTAAGGACTAGGGTAAAAGTAATTTTATTCAAATAGTAAAAGAAATAGGTACCTTCAATTTATATAATAACTAGCATGCCCGGTAGGTTTTGTTCTGTTACATTTTTAATGCGATTTTGGTGAAAAAATTTGGGGTGAGTCACCCTCATCACTTAGGGGTATGAAAAATAGATGATGGTCGATTCTTAGACCTACTCAATATGCTCACAAAATTTCACGAAAGTCGGTTTTCGTTCGGAGTTTCGGAGCGAGCCGTTCCGGAGGAGTTCAATCACGCACATCGTGACAAGAGAATTTTAAATATTAGATAATCTTGTGTCGTTTTGGCATTTTAAAAATTGTTTTAAATAATTTGGTTGATGTGTAAAAACTACAACAGTAAGCCAAACAGCTAATACATATATTGCATAATCCTTTAACAATGTTCAAGGGTTCGAGACGTTCATAGGAAGTATGTACAGTTGCCGGTGGCGGTAGATTTGAGTGATGAAAGATCGTGGTAAATGGTAAACGAACCTTTTGATGTAGACCTAAGCGTAGCTCATACCCAACTCGCCTGGAGGATCGTAGTATTCAAATTTGACAGAGAATTGAATTTGAATTGAGTACAAAAAGCAGGCATTATGAATAAAGAGGCCGGAAACGTCACTTTGAAAAAAAAATTAAATCTAGTTATTTATGTCAGATGATTTTTTTTGTGACAAATTACTGCAAACAAACATGACTCACCCCTGATGGTAAGAAAACCGTGACTTAGACATCATAGATTATTATGTAGTGTGTCGCTATTATATAGAAATATGTTGGATCATATTATAGTTGTATTAGTAAGTCTATCGGCTACACTACCCTACAAGATCGGAACATGGCATAGTCATTATTACGACAGGAATAGGTAAGGTGATAGAGATCTACCCGGGTAAGTTTTTGCACAACAGTCTACCACCAGTGGTCTTTTTGGTCATGACTCATTTAGCTTAGCCTTTGCTCTCGTACGAGCTGGTTTGTGGTGGTGGTGGCAATCACAGGGAAAATATAATGTAACACAAAAGATAGTAAGTGTGTCCGGGTGTGGCAGCGGTTGGAGCACACGTTGCACGAGGGGGAGGTGGTGTTCCTGTACACGGTGGTGGGGGGCGGCGCCCCGCACTCCTTTGGGGGGGAGGTCGCTCTCGCCAGCGGGATCTCCGCGCACGTCATCGCTAGGGCCAAGCTTGTCATGGACGCCATCGCGGTAAGTCCAATAGTACCCATCATAAATCATGTGACACTAACTTCATGACTTCGTGCCTACTTCTTACTGTTTCCATATACTCACTTTCTCAATTAAAAAAATCTATTCATCAAGAGATTTAAACTGTTAACGGGCGGTGAAGTTTTTGGTACTTCATACGACAGAAGAAACCAGACAAATTTTCATCAATTCATAATTCGTTACAATACTGCTTTGTCGTTTATTACAGAACAACTGCCTGCCTCAAGCCAACACCAAAATCATTAACAAATTGAAAGAATGTGAAAAAATAATACCGCAACTTGTGACTGATGAACTTTAATTATAAACTTTGTATCATAAACAATACATTTTAGCTAACAATATTATACAATAAATTAATTGTAAAATTTAAAAAATACCTTATTTACATATTTCACCTTAATACCTACTCTTAATGAACTTTACAATTTACAATAACATAATAAAATTGCTGAAGAAAGATAAAACGAACTTCTTAAAATTTTAGTGTAAAGCATGATTAAATAGAAAATTTATTCGGTCTTGGATATCGTGATGCGCTGAAATCAGTTGCACTCGTAATTGGGCATGTAAATAAGTAGTAAGTACTGCTATATAATCTGAGCGTATGGACACAGAAAAGTTGCACACTGCGAAACCAATCGCACATGACATCTAACCCATGGGACCACGGGCTGAACAATAATATATTATTATAACATAGGAATGTATTTTTGTTTCTTTCACTTTTGGCACTAGTGACATTTGCCATTAGTCAATTTGAAATTTGCATCAAGTTACCCGATTTTACAAAATCGGCTTTAAATTATTCAAAATTAGTCACAAGACGTCAAAGAAAGTCATGTCAGGGTCTTCAGTAAAACGGTGGTCTCATTGCTCAAGCTTATTTGATGAGATTTGGCGGCAAGGATAAAATACACGATACACAATTTTTTCTATGATTAATTCATATTTTGTGAACTTCACTAAACAAAATTATGCAAAATGCCACAATTCTTTTTATTTCACTCAATATAAACACGAAATTCAATAATTACAAAAACACTACGGCACTCGATACTCTCTGCCTACCCTGTAATAGCACTAACCCTGTATGCACTACGACCATCTTTTCTCTCGATGGCGCCAAAACTCGAAGGAATGTTTTGCAAACACTATTCAATTCAATGATTTTCATGGCGGCTGAAGGCCAGTCGTAATTGTACATATAGTATTACTCAAAATGACAATGAAATAAGCACAGACAAAAGTATTTTTTTATCAAAGTCGTTCGTATGGCATTGGAAGGTTATAAAGCAAATGGATTTCCTGATAATAAAAAATACAAGTCGCCTTTATACTAAAAATGCTAACACTGTGAAGGTTCGAGAACAACATATACCTCACCCTCCAAATCGGAATACGGCATTGACGATCATTTCGATGCGATAAACCAATTTTAAGTTAGCGCTTTCTTCTTCTAACAATAGTAATAGAAAGAGACAAACCACGTTAAGTGCTGTCAAATTAATTTGTACATGACGTTGATTTAATACGTTACGAGTTGAAAAGTCTGGACTAAAAAAAGATAGCATGCAAATTTAGTTAGTGCACAGCAGAATCATCACTATTGGCTTTATAACGGCTGGATTGGATTAGATGAGTCTGGATTACAAGATTACAATAGCGGAAGATTATAAAGTTTGAGCTAAGTACAACTTTTTTTGCAAACTAATGTTATTACAACTATTAATATAAGAATTATAGGAATGTGCAGTATTAAGTCAGTTGCTTAAATAAGTTATAATATTTTTATGAGTACATTTTAAAAGAGAGACTCATTAGCTGTTCGATATAGATCAATAATCGCTCCGCAATGCAATTTTAAAACGCAGTAGGACGGATATCGCACTGCAATGCTCGCCGCGCCGGTTTGCGGTAATACGGAGTCTAACTTTGTACAAAAACTCGATTTGTATAAAAAACCGCACGGTACAGTATATCACACAGCCATCGCATCTCCGAAATTTCAAGGTTCAAATCTGCATCGTTGCGCAAAGGAGCGGCATTGTGATATCCGCCTTAAACTGCAAAAACAACATATTCTGCAAATAAATAATTTTCATTTTCAAAAAAAAAACTATTTGAATCATTTTATTAACACGTTGCGATTCCATATTTTATTCGCAAGATAACTAGAGATGTCCCCACACTTAGTGTTCTTGTCATCCCATGAGTAGTCTTGAATTAATAACGCATTATTAATTCAAAAAACCACTTGCATAATAAAATTGATATGGGACCAACTCGGATTCGTGATAGTAGGGGAGCCCGCGATGCTAAATATGTAGTAACTCCAGCATCATGGGGACTTTGTCGATTAAATAGTGGAGAGTAAAAAAGGTCATGTAAAATTTTTCGTTTTAGCGGTGCGCTAAGTGTCTAGAAGCTAAACTAGCAATTCCAGTCACTTGATCATAGCAGAACTCATCAGATAATAATAACATATATGCCTAATGTGTCTCCGATAACCAAAATATATCAATCAGACAGATTGCTGTAATGGACAATTAACACATTTGACTTGGTTTTAAAGTTTCTGAACTTCCTACTCCCGTACGTCTTGTTCAAATCATCAGAAAATTCAAACATGGGCCTTTTGGCATGCAGTATATTTTCAAGCCAAAAAAAATTAGTCAGACAACCCTACATACGCGCCTCTAATAGAGATTTGATACATAATGGAGGTGTTTAACAGTGGTACAGAGTGTCCCCCATATCATAATCTGACGCGCCTGAGTTACTCCAAAAATCCCCTTTTGGGCTCCCCTACTATTATCTCTAAAATAGAAGCATAAAAAGCGGTTCTTATAGCCGGACAATACGAAAAAAACTTAAATATAAATATACAGTCGAATTGTTACCTATTTTGGAAACGGTTTAAAATAGACCTCGTTGTTCAATATATATTTATACAAATTTTAGCATTATCGCCGTGATAAGAATAATTTTTTTAGTATATAAAATTTGCTTAAACCTTTATTTTGTAAAGTCACTTTCGCTTAATATATTTACAGTTATTTCAAAACTCTGATTCATATAAAGACAACAACTGGCACACAAAATAAAGCATAACATCGGTTTTACATTATTTTTTTCAACTTTGGAACTACATTTCTTTTAGATGTTGTACCTTTCATTTTTAAGCAGTTAGTGCGTTTTCATTATACACTTTGTCCGAGCTCAGCTGCTGTGTCGTGTAAATCAATTTCAGTTATTACAGCATCAACAGGGTTTGCAGCTAAAACTAATGAGATCTTAAAGTTCCAGCTTTAAGGTAGAATAAAGTGTATTCATGAATAATATGTATTAAGTATTTAATAAAAATGTAACCGTCTTACTACAAAAGAATTTTAACACTCGTTGTATACATTTTTTAAAAAACATTTTATAAAATAGAATTCGCAACCATTAACGTGATGCGTTATCGACGTATAGCATAATACTAACTGGATGTCAATTTTGCCAATGTTTAGTTAAACGGGTGTTCAATTTTTTGTGTCAAGGCGGTTAGTCTTTATTTGACTCAATATTGTTATAAGTATTAATTTTAAATTTAATTTCCAATTGGAAGCGAAATATGTTTTTACCGTAAGGTTTGTCTCCGTAGATATGTAGTGACAGGAAGGAGGGGGTGGAAGCCTACATGGTCTTCATCTGCTGCATGAGGTCGTCCAGCGAGAGCTCGTCGGCGGCGGCGGCCGAGCTGACCTCGGGGGTGAGGTCGGCGGCCGCTGGGACCGTGTACGCCACCTGCACACCGGCGAGTCTTGTACTACAGCCGCGCAAGCTAATGGTGGACTCGAGGCCCAGTTTCCATTATAATCGTGTAAAACAGCACAAATTTTCGTCAAATAATTGGATTTAAGTTCCGCTTTACTATTACTTTGCTTTACTACAATGTTGACCATAAGCGATCGATTACTTTACTTAGAAAATTTAAGCCGTTTCTTCTTGAGGATCTTGGAAAACAAAATTGAAAGTTGAATGAAATATGAACCTAAAAAATCTGTTTTTCTTTAAAAATAATACTGTATTTTTTAAAGAAGTTACAAAATTCTTCATTTTTGTATTTCGTAAAAATTGCTAACACAAAACCTAAAATATTTATGACATTAACAGTGTTGGTCCTTTTTTTAATTAATAGTAAAATATAAGAAAATCACCCCTCAATTACCATTCCGATAGAAAACAGCTGCTACAAATTAATATTTTTCTTATATTTATATACTTATGATATGTTTTGATAGTTTGGCCAGCTTCAAATTTTAGTTTCGAAAGGGTTTGCCTTAGATTTACGATTAAACATTGGATAGTAATAATTAAAGTTATTGTAAGTTCGTTTACAATTACCTACAATTATTTTAATTATTATTACACTTACAACTTACTTATGAACAATAAAGTTTAAATAAATAAGTTCCTATTTCTGAACACATGCAAAATTTGTATGGTGAAAACGAAAATAGTATCATATTCTCTTGGGTGTATATTAATACGTGATTTTATCTTGTTTTGGTGTCGAATAAAAATAGGGACCAACACTGTTTTCATTATAGCTTTTATGCTAGCAACTTTTATAAAATACAAAAATAAAAATACATTAAAAAAAATACCTTGAGGCAAAAAAAGATTTTTTATAATTGCTTCAAAAACTGTAGTCTAAATTTTCACAGGAAAATGAAAACCATTTCAGTTATTTCATCTTTAAACCTTTAATTTTGATTTCGTCAAATAAGAAGCAATTTTGATTAAGCTACAACTTGTTTGTGTTGGGTCTTTAGCTGCCATACATATTTATTGTATTTGTTTTTGTTATAATGTATTTTGGGGGTTACCAATTTTAAAAAAAATATGTGCATTTTGAGTTAATTGCGAAATCGTCATCTGAAAACGTTAATTCTATTAATTAAAAAATTAAAACTTCACTAGCAGATGAGTTGAAAAGTATTGATTTTAAGAAAAGACTATAAAAAACAAGTTTTCTGAAATTAGTCGATCCAATAATTGCCATGCTTTACTTTAATAAAAAAAAGTCCCTCGAAATGGTAGAATCAAACTCCTAAGTAAAAGCAACCAAGGTCATAGAGAACCAATCTTGTAAATGAGCCTCTGCAGAACCTAAATCCATATTTTTAATGAAAATATGTGCTTGGCAATATTATGGCGTTTAGCCGAATTTTATCTCTACGGACCGGACTACTATAGATATTTAAGAAGCTATTCAATATATTATGTTGCATTTGTCAAAATATTGACCACTAGTTGAATAATTGGGCTAGTTTGGGGATTTAGTTTGGAACTAAATATCAAAACTAAGATAAGTTCCTAATTTTAGTATCCTTTTAACACCTCTAATACAACAATATATTTTTCTTAGATTGGAGTTAGATCATTTTGTGTAATTTGTCCACAGATGTAAAAAGCTACTTTTTAGTAAAACTTAGAAACACTTACTTCTATACCGTCAACAAGTTTTAAGTCGGGTTTCTCTTCTTCCGGGGAATTCTCTTCCACTAAGCATATACCTGCAATTATTATTTTTTTGTTTTTATTACAATCGATTCAAAACTTCGCAAATTAGACTGTTAATCAGCTGTTATTAATTTGGTCGAAACTTTGATGAACAAGAGTAAAATTATTTATTCATTAGTAAGAAAAACATGTTTTATATTAGTTATATTTATTTGAACAAAAAGTTGACGTTTTATTTAAATTCTATTAAAATGTAGAAGTTTTCAGTTACGAAAACTAAATTGAACTCATTCCGCCTTATTCCAAAACGAGGTCTAAAAATAGTACCGAGTTTAGTACCAGGTTTAAACCATGAACTATTAAAAACGTTATTACAAAACGAGGTTTGACGTTTGTC
>NJDD01001322.1:225503-252757 GCA_002245505.1 Calephelis nemesis
GAATGACATTTAGTACGGTAACAAACTTTGATACCGTAACAAACCTAGACTTTTTGGTCTTGGTTTAAACCTGGTACTAGAGTGTTTTTTTGGAATAAGGCGGATTAAATCTTCTGAAAGTACTTTCATTTAATCGTATTTACTTACATGAGCTAAATCGAAAACAAATTTATATATTTCGAGCAAGACTGTTTGCAAAGTCCTAGTTTTGTTTTACTTTTTTTGGTTTGCCTTATGCAAAGAACTGGCTCCCAACCCAAGAACACAGGTGCATAAATCGTATGTGGTGACATTCTTACAAGTACAGATGACGTGTTAAAATGGCGAAGTAGTATGTTTGAATATATCCGGGGTGTTGCCACTGGATTAGGCTAAAAAGTAGATATGGTCACCGTTAAGATGATCAAATTTGGTGGCTCCCTCTTTAGGATTTCTTTCTCGGTTCTTTGTTATAAATGTTCGTCAGTGTTTGAAAATAGTGTTACCGAGCACCTGAAGACTAGAGGAGCGCGGTTATTATGCCCTTGTATAAAGGTACGGACATCCAAAAAAAGTTGAAAGAATAACGCGAGAAATATCGATAGAAGGTTGTGGGAGACTTAGGACATTTTCAGTTCTGGAAGAGGATGTATGGATCAGATTTTGTCGCTCCGTCACATCGTAGAGAAGCATCTGGCAGATTGTAAGTATATTTGTCCGGATAATGGGATTAGACTTGAAGCATGTGTGTACCCCATTCGTTGTCGGCGTGCAGCGGCGTGGAGTCCTCGGTGACCTCGGCGGCCAGCTCGAGCGGCGGGCGGGCGGCGGCGGCGGCCTGCCGCGTCCGGCACCAGCGCTCCTCGCAGCTGGGGTTGGGCTGGGGACAGGGGACGTATTGCTACTTACTTCACATTTTACTGACGCGTTTTTAAATTAACGCCGATGATTCAATCCGAAACTAAACAGTTTTGAAAGTCCCAGAAATCGCGGACATTTTTATGATAATTCATTATAAAAAAATTACAAAACACATCATGAACCACAAAATGCAATTCGATAGTATCGTGCTATAATACTAATATTGAAAATTTAATGCGATTTTGATAAAAATACCTTAACTTTTTTTGAAATGAAAGTTTAAACGAAGAATGACATTAAAATTAAAAATGTTCAAAAGCCCAAAATCTACAAGCAATGTAGCTTAAAAACCATCTCGATCGAGTCAACTTTCAATAAAAAAAATACACATCAAAATCGGTCCATCGTGTCAAAAGTTATAATACCACAGACAAATAAAGACACATACAGACAGACATGCCAAACTTATAAAACCTCTTTTTCATCGAGATTTCAAAACTAAGCTGACGAGGTCACTGATAAACAGATAGTTAATAAAATACAGATAATGATAACAATGACAAAAGAGAAACTTAAATATATTTAGATATGTAATTTTATATTTTCAATTTTATTTGCATATAACTACTGTTAGAAGAATTATTCACCCAAATCTACCAGAATATATTACTTAGGAAAATTGAAAAAGAAAAACACAGTGATTTAATTTTAAACCTTACCTTTAAAGTCATGGTTGGGAAGAAGTCTGTTAATGCACTATATCCCAAATAATTCGTCACATTTCCAAATCCCAGCAAATATTTCAATGTGTTTTGCACTGAAATAAAGAAATTAACCCCTGATACTAACTTGAAAAATAATAAACCAACCTTGCGAAAAGCAACGTGGATATTTTAGAATATGATTGTGGACTATTTTCACAATTTTCATAAACTTTGACGAGTGACAAAAATAATATTTTATATAATTATACAAATCCGATCGCATTTGTAATGTTATTAAATATCAAAAGTAAATTGTTATGAGAAACATATATATACATAAGGTACTTTATCACATTTATCCATGCTAATATTTAAAATGCAAAAGTCTAACTATCCGTCTCAAACGCAACGTTGAGCCGCTGAACCGATTATGACGAAATTTGGAATAGACATAGTTAAATATCCAGGGTCAATATAGCTTTATTTTCTTTTTGATGTCGCCTCAAGAGATACACAGGGGAGGGAAGTGAAAAAGTATATGCTTACTCACCTAAGAAGCCAGCCACAATGCCCATAGTGGTGGGTAGACTAGCAGCACACACTCCTTCCCGCTTCAGAGTTCGCTCGTCTATCTTTGAGGCAACTACTAGCGGTGGAGCACACTAAAAGTTTTTATTTTACAAGGTTGATTTTAACTTGTTACAAAACCTTTGTGAAACACAATGTGATAGGTGAAAAACCTATTACTAACCGAGCTCATATCCAAATCAATATAAGGAATCGAACCCAGGACCTCATGAAGTCAAGTCCAACATTGGACCCGACAGACCACCGAGGCTTTATCTATATATGTTCTGTTTACCGATAACTTATTAAGTTCGAGATTGTTTTGTAATTATCCAATAAAAATCATGAACGAAACAACACATTCGAATCAATGCAATCTTTGAGATGTACAAGTCTAGTGACAAGCAATCTAAGAAGTGAAGAAAAAGACTATACGAATAAATCTTAGTGAAACAGCTGTATTATTAAACGAAATATTTGTAATATTATTTATGTACATACATACATATCTTCACGCCAAGTCCCTTACAGGGTAGGCAGAGAGTATTGAGTATTTATGTATATATATATAGTAGTAGTAAGCGCGCGTGAGTCTTATGTAATAATATAGTAACAATAGATGTGTAAATACAGGCAATTTATTATTTGGCACTTTTATTATACCAAAGTGGAGCCTCCAGCACAAATGTAATAATATTATTCAAGACTACAGTTAATTTTCTGCCCTTTATTGTTACACTTTGGTTAATTATACATAAAAATCTATAAAAAACTTACTGCAAAACATGCAGTTTCCCCTGGTATTATGAACTGTATATGTCCAGAGACAGCGTTTTCGCTGACGCCTGATTCAAACCATTTTTGGTTAAGTTCATTACAAGCTGTGTTAATGGCCATGCGTGCTTCGAAATTGTCCACACAGCTTAGCACTAAATCTACTGGACCACCTGATAAGCTGCCAGTGCTGAAACACAATAATTATATTTCTGTAATTTTAAACTTTGACTAGCTAAGGCTATAATTGCGATAATTGGTACCCGAGATGTAATTCAATTGTAAATATCTTACTTGATTGATTTAGACTGATATAATTTTAACTTATTAAGTACAAAAAACTTAACTGTACCTAGAAACATTGCAGTATCTTATCCCTGTTATTTTTTCTGGAATTTGACCATATGGTTAGGTAGACAAGAAACAAGACTCATGCGCTGCTTATAGAAGAAAGATTCAAAGTATTGCAATATGTGTTGCAAAAAGGATATCGTCTTTATCACAAGTTCACTAGATAAAAATCTAGCAATCTAAAATAAGACAACATGAAATGCAACATGGGGCATGGATGGAGCACAGTAAACTCTAATTTCAAATTAAATGATATTTTGTTTCATATTCTCTTTAGAAATCCGGGAGAGATCAGAGAAAAAAAATATGCAACCCTGGTCTTTACTTAATTATAATAGGGAATCTTTTGAATAGATGTTACTATTGAAGTATTTCTGCTATAATTATATAAAAGAGTGTATCAAAGCTTTAAAAATAGGATACTAGTAATTCATTTAAACAATCTATATGTACTCGTATTTATATAAATCAATGTCTATTTCTTTGCCACAACACATCAGATTGAACAATTTAGCTAATGCTTTATTTTTGTGTGATTATTGTCAGGAAAAGGATCTTGTAAAAAAAAAAATCTTGTAAGTTTAGAAGAACATTCAAAAAAAGGTGTGTGCAATTCAAACACGATGGAAGTGAAACTTTCTCTCTCTCTTATCTCGATCAATCTCTATCGATCTCTATCAATCTCGATCAGTATCTATCAATCTCGATCAATCTGTATTAATCTCTATCAATCTCAACCAATCTCGATCAATGTCAATCTCAATCAATATCTATCAATCTCAATCAATCACGATCAATCTCAATCAATCTGGATCAGTCTCTATCAATCTCAATCAATTTCGATCAATCTGTATCAATCTCTATTAATCTCAATCAATCACGATCAGTCTCTATCAATCTCAATCAATCTCTATCAATTACGATCAATCTGTATCAATCTCTATTAATCTCTGTCAATCTCCATATCTATCATATCAATCTCAATCAATCACGATCAATCTCAATCAATCTCGATCAGTATCTATCAATCTCGATCAATCTGTATTAATCTCTATCAATCTCAACCAATCTCGATCAATCAATATCAATCTCAATCAACATCTATCAATCTCAATCAATCACGATCAATCTCAATCAATCTCGATCAGTCTCTATCAATCTCAATCAATTTCGATCAATCTGTATCAATCTCTATTAATCTCAATCAATCACGATCAATCCCGATCAGTCTCTATCAATCTCAATCAATCTCTATCAATTTCGATCAATCTGTATCTAATCTCTGTCAATCTCGATCAATCTCTATTAATCTCTGTCAATCTCCATATCTATCATATCAAATCTCGATCAATATCTATCAATCTCTGTCAATCTCTAACAATTTCGATCAATCTCTATCAATGTATAGCAATCTCTTTCAATCTCAATCAGTGTCTATCAATATCTATGAATATCTCTGTCAGTCTCTCTCTATAAGAGACATAGAAACTATTTTACTATCATCATCATCAGCCGGAAGACGTGCACTGCTGGACATAGGCCTCCCCCAAAGAGCGCCACAAGTCACTATCACCAGCCATTTGTAACCAGCAACTCCCTGCGACTTTGACCAGATCATCAGTATATTACTATGCTTACAAATATTACCTAATCTTACCTGATTGTGTCGCAAAATTTCTGAAAGTTGTCGACTGTTGTAATATTATAATTATATGCATCAATTGACACATCAGGGTTGATAGCCTGAAGGGTTGCCGATGCAGCATCTACTTTGCTCAAACCGGCTTGATGTGGTTGGAAGAACAGACGATTCATGTTTGCTAACTCCACTTTGTCGTAGTCAAATAAAATAAGCTAGAAGAGAGAAAAACCATGTCAATTTACTTTAATGGAACATGATATACAATTCAATAAAGTTTGATGTGCTATAATGCTTTTCATCAAATTTACCTAGTTATGCTCTGACTTTATTCAGTAAAAGTAACAATAAATTGACAATGCCAGTCTTTAGATCACAGAATATCTATTTTATTAAAAACTGTTTCAGTTTTATGTATATTAAGCACTTCAAAATTTTTTATATATATATAGATAGCAAATAAGTAAGTTCATTTGTGAAGACTAGTAAAAATTAATTAGAAATAGTAAAAATATTAAAATAAACGGTTTAATGCACATACTGTCATAATAAATAGAGCTTGAGCTAATACCCTTCGTCGTCAAAAACAATAAACGTCGGTTATACCGTACTACCTTTCACAAATTTGCAATATGGTTGTCGCTTATACACAATTATTAAAACAAAATTTCACGATGAAGTGTCGTTAAACCCTATTATCACATATTATTTTAATATGTCTTTGCCGCTTATGCCATATTACTTTACTTTGATAATTCATGAATTGGCTTTTATCTTTTATTGGCTTAATCTTAGGATTCTAACTCAATGTGTATGCACCAAGAAACGATGTTAAGTATACATCATATTCTTTGGGTGTTTATAGTTGACTAGCTTCCACCCGCAACTTCGTCTGCGTAGAATATAGCCTATAGCTTTCCTCATTAAATTGGCTATCTAACACTAAAATAATTTTTCAAATCTGACCAGTAGTTCCTGAGATTAGCACATTCAAACAAACAAACTCTTTAGCTTTATAATATTAGTATAGATTAACTTTTATTATGATGCATAATTAAGTTGTTTGTGATTAAATTATTGTGTAATATGTAATGTCTAGTCCACGTTTCTATTTGCCCAGATAATAATGTATGCAGGTTTTTTTTTTATTCTATTTGATAGAGAAATCTGGTTACGTGGAAATACCACATTACCTTTCTTTTCAAGTAGCTTACGTTGTCGCTTATGTGTAACAACCTCTCTCTATTTTAACTACGCACTGTTTCTTATACTCTTTTACCTTTATGCATTATGCAGAAAATTGTTACAAATCCATCTTTAATCTTTTATTTTACAGTAATGTGGCTTATTCTATACTACCTCTTAATACTGGGATATCAAAAGTACTTTAGTCTTCTTTACCCATTTGAGTTATTTAACAATTATGTTGCTTGTGCCCAATTACCTTAAATAAAAATAATACCAATCATTCTAAGCAACATAAAACAATGCCAAATCGTGTCAAATCAAACAAAACTTAATGTCAATTAATGCTTTGATTTTTTATCTTTCTACTGCTCTTTCCATTTTCGTCAGATGACAATAAATACAAATTTTATGTACATTTTACTCTCATTTCAAATTTAAAACTGTTTTCCTGAATAATTTGGTTTTTGGCGCTTATATCTTATATCCTTTTTCGATATGTTAATTTTATACAGTTTAGCATTAATTATTTTAAATAAATTGTGTAAGTTTATTAAAATTTCACAAGATATATATGTACTACTAATTAAGAACCACTGTGATCATCATCATTGTAGTGTCAAATTTTTTCTTTAAGTACAAATGGATAGTACATTATTTTTAAGTACAAGTGGCACTGTATGATTTTTAAACAAAGCATATTGTGATTTTCTAGAATGTATTGAATTGAATGTATGGTCCTAATAAAGTTGTTGTTCTTCTACAGTAATATAATGTGTTTTAATATATCCGATCAACCTGCTGCTATGGGACTCCTATTAAGCTTGGGATTATAATTATCCAAATTAAAGATTTTTTGTTTTTGCCATGAAATCCCACTACCCACTTTTGCACTGTTAATTCTTCACTTTGCGTGGCTTTACATTTTTCAAAAAAAGTAAAAAAAATAAAATGCTTCTTACCTTTCCAATGCCACATCTAGTGAGCATTTCAGCAGTGACACTACCCACTCCACCAACACCAACAACTGCTACCGACAGTTCGCGAATCTTCTCATAATTGTCCACTATACCCATTCTTTTCAAAGCCATAAGTCGACTGTAAACATTGTAAAATAAAATCAGGAAAAACTGTCAAGCCAAGAACATAAAATTGAATTGTTTTAAAATTTTTATGGAATAAATTATCATAGCACTCTTAACTTTAAATATTGTTGTTGAAAACAACCACGTAAACAAGTATACAATACACTTCATACAACATATTGTGATATTCTTGGCCTTATTTACAACATTACTTTAATAAAACTTTATAGTAACCATAAGAATACATGAAATACAATACATAAATACCATTTAACAATCAAATAAGGCTATTATTCCTCAAATAATTACTAAATTACCTGTAAGGGTTTGAGTCGACTACTTCGGAAGACATTACATCTATTTTCTTACGCACAGGTCCATTGTTTTCTTGTTTAGCTGCTAATTTAGCTTCCAACTCCTTTACTTTAGCTTGCAATTCTTTAATATCAGACATTTTTGTTATTTTTTTAAAATAGATCCCTAAAATATATTACAAGTGAACAGCTGTGATTTAAAATTTCTTCTTCTTCAACAATTGTCAATTTTCGTTTATCTGTCAGAATCTGTCATTTAATATTACACGTCAGAGAATGACATGTATGAAGTCTTTTCTTCTTTTTTTTTTAGGTTAATTTGCCCCTTTCTAGAGCCGGCTAAGACCTTTCGGCCATGCTGCCAAGTCTTCCGTAATAGTAAATCCTTTTTTGTATTAAAATTTTAAAGTCATTTCTTCAGTTTCTGAACATATTGTCTTCCCCTTTTTAAAAGTCATTTCGGTTGGGGTGTTTTCACTAATACAAAGGTTATTTGAGTTCTTCAATACGTCTTTAGTTTTAATTTTTTGAAGTTTACATATTTGTTAATTTGTTAGTACGTCACATCCTTGAATTACGATTATTTTCACACAAATTATAAAACCAAAATTCTGAACACCAAAATCATCTTCTTTCATGTTGGCGCCAAAACTTCTACGTCAGTACATAAAGTATTTTTATTATTATTATTTTTACCTTTATACTTTATACTAGTCTTATATTATGTAATAAACCCATATCTTAATCTTATTTCATGTCTTTTTCCCGTTTCGTCTTCAATTTCCTTTCTTGTTCAGGCCTCTGCCTCTTCTGTCGTGATAGAACACTACAATAGTCTTTCACTAGTATAGTTTATTTAATAAATCACATTTACACACAACTAAGTAATTTACATTTTAATTAGTTTACAAATTATACATTTTTACATCATATTTCGTATTTTAACTTAAAGTTTAGCCCACGAAAAGCGCGCCTTCCCTCTCCAACCGTTCCCGCCAACCTTCGAAGTCTTTTCTTTCTTTCTTTAGTTTTTGGCATTCGCGTTATCCTTTTGCCATAAGCCGATTTACCAAAATCGGGTTTCAATTATTCAGGTTAATCACAAGTCGTCAAAAAACGTCATGTCGGGTCTTGAGTAAAGCGGTGGCCCTTACTTAAGCTTATTTAGTGAAATTTGGTGGCAACGACGAAATAAACGACATGATCATTTCTTTTTGTCATTGATCATGTATTTCTTTAAAATTATATATTAGTAATAATAACACGTATTTATATTATTATTTATTTTTACGTCCTGATTATTAGCAGTTTTACATAGTTTCTTACTATTTATAAACATTTGTAGATAAAAAACATTCAAAATTCGAAACTAAAATCTTCTAGGTACTAACTGGCTTAACCTCTAAGAATGTTTTCACTGTCAAGATCTAGATTATGGCAAATATTTACCTTAATGTATATCGTTTGATATTTAATTATTTACTTAGCTTATTTTATGTATTAAAGTATTGTATTTTCTTTCTTTTTTGTTAATGTTGTACTTTTTCCTTTTTTTATGTAATAGGAAGGCAAACAAGCAGACGGATTCCCTGATGCTAAGAAATTCACGCCGCCCAGAGACGCCAAAGATGGTAATGGTGGTGGTGCAACCTGAGGCCGGGATGTTAGGCCTCGAGCAAAAGTAAGTTTACCGGCTACCTTACCCTCAAAACCGGAATACGTCATGACGTTATGGCGGCAGGAATAGGTAAGGCGGTGGTACCAATCCGGGCGAGTCGCTGCGAAACTCTACCACCTAGTCGGATGTCACGCTGTTAGTGATGGTCACCCTATGCTCGCCTTTTATGAGCTGCCTGGCACAGGAAGGCAGATGGTCTATTCTGAAAGGGGGAAAGGGGGAGAGATTCACTTCTATTTATAGGTATAAGTATATCCTTTTTTTATAATTTTCACAAAGACAAGCCAAAGACGTGCTGAGTTTCTTTCGCCGGATCTTCTGAGTAAGTGGCCGCGTTCCAATCAGGTGGTAATTATTGAGTTACGTAAATGCGTCACAAGAATCTTTGTATACATCCATGTGAAATAAAAATATATTTGATTTGATAAAAAACTCAACAGAAAACGCAAATGGGCGGGGCAAATTCGATTATATTTATTCCGTTTTTGTTTCTTTGAAAATTGTGACGTATCTACCTACTTAAATATTTTCAGTTACTAAGGTTTGCAATTTAGAAATTACAGAGATACTCTCAGTATAAACCGAAATATGTGTAATTGGATATTTAGAGTACCTGGAGAATTAGATACCTATAAGACAAACTGGAAAATAACACTTAATTTTTTCGCATACAAAGTGATATTAGTTGGCTAGTATACAATATTTAACAATAATTTTAAATTATCTTATACCTTTATGAAGCCTCCACCTTAGTGATATTCTCGAATAGACACAAAACAACTAATTGTAACATCTTAATTTCTTAGAAGAGTTCGTACCTACACCTTTGCGTATAGGGCTGTCAAATTCTTTTGTTTTCATCTTTAATATTATGGTCGTAAGAACCTGCTAAGAAGCGTGTGTTTGATGCGCGTTCTTGCGACCTAAATACTGCAAATAAATAAATATAAAATAAAATTGTGCCTGTAAAGTCATCAATTACCTACTTATATTTATGAGACTTGAAGGCATAAGAACATGGACTAGTTATTCCTTAAAATAACGTTGCTGACGTTGATTACCGAGCAAAGAAAGTCGTGGGCATCCACTTGTTTAAGAATTGGGTAGGTGAGCATTTGCTTTGTAATGATACAGTTTATATTTAAATAAATATTTTTAAATAAATATTCTTACACGTTTCCTCCCACATGTATTAGCAGGTGGTACCCCTAACTTAGAAATATCTGTAGGTATATCTACCTACCTACCGGATTCAAGAATTTTGAATATAGTATGCTAAAAATATACCTATTTATGTGTTATTTTATTATTTTAAAACTACACATTAATGCGCATCTAATTAATACAAAAATAGTGGAAACAGGATTGCAATTTTATTCGTTTATTATGAGCGACACGGTGGTTTCTAATTAACATAATTATGAAGTAAACCAGATTTAAGTAAAACTGAATTTTTAATCCTCAAGCTTATCGCAACATAAAATTGGTCTCGTATCTAAGTGATCGTATAGGTACTCTATGATTGTATCGTTTGTTTTCAATCAACTTAATGTAACAAATTGTAAATTTTGAATAAACCTCTCGAAACGAAATTGTTGATATAAAAGTTCTCATTGCGTTTGTTTTTTTGGTATGATAATTGCAGTACTTACCTAATATTAATTACGTGTATGTTAGATTTGTGACCGCTTAGAGTTTTCGCTACTTGTAGACTAACATATTAAAAAATATTTGATGTATCATAAAATTCATTGATTCAAACAAAAAAATATTTTATAAATTGCTAGCCATTTTAAAACGTAATCCGTTTTAAACACAACAAAACAAAACAAAAACAAAAAAATCTAAAAAAAAAATCTATTTATTCAATTCATTTGTTACAAAGAATGTAATAAATGAACAACCGCTCTAACGATTTTATAAAAATTTCACATAAACCATCTACTAAATAGTCCGAACAAAGCCATAACATTTGAATTGGATAGGTGATTCCGTTCTTGATTTATAAAATTACAACCAAAAGTGGCATTGATTTTTTATTCAAAGAGTTGTGAGGGATGCGCAGGCACTGCTCATATTTAAAAAAAAATGGAGTGATTTTTTGGATTTAAAACTTGTCAAAAATTGTATCTTGTATACACGGGATAGTGTTTACGTGAAAATGTCTTAAAATATTAAAAATATGGCCATTTTAAAATATATATTGCATCTACAATTATTATGAGCCCATTTCACAGCTTTATTCAGAACTACCTATCTATTTAGGGTTAGGACGTAATGTAGTAGTAAGAAAGGGATTTTATCACGGTATTATTGAAATTCTCATTTCACTAACACTATTGTACCTATTATACCACATAAATGATGGAACTTTCATACTGATAACTAAAGCAATTCGTGCAAAATTACCTATTTCCTAACCATTCCAAAATATCAAAAATGCACATTGCAATGCAATGCAAATTGTTTTTTTTGTATGAAAAGTTTTCGACACGCAAAAGACAGCCGCTACCTAAAGCCACTATATATAAGTATTATAGATGCGTCGCTATCCTGTAGCTGGGATGTTTGAGCATAACGAGCAAATCCAACTACAGTGCCGTCCCGAACGGAACAAAAGAGGTCACAATATACAAAGTGCATGCTGTTTCCCTTCCCGCGCAATTATTACTTCGCAGTTCTATAACACCTGTCGTCTTATATTATTACTAGCTACGCCCCGCGGTTTCACCCGCGTAAGTCCCAATCCCGCGGGAACTCCGGGATAAAAAGTAGCCTATATGTTATTCTGGGTCTTCAGCTACCTACATACCAAATTTAATCGTAATCGGCTTTGTAGTTTTTACGTGAAAGAGTAACAAACATCCATACATCCATACATACAAACTTTCGCATTTATAATATTAATAGGATTAATTTGCTTATACTCGCTTCATACAAGCTTCCAGTAGGGTTACTCTTGAATATCGATACAACGAAAATTGGAAACTGGAATCGCATATATCATTTAGGTAGGTACGTTTGAACACAGCACTAATGGATTATAATAAATAATAATAAAGCCTATTTATTTCCGATCTACAATTTTTATATGACAAGTAGAGCCTTTAAATATAAGTTTACTAGCTGCTACCCGCAGCCTCGCCCGCGTAGTCTATTTATTTAATATTTAACTCTCCAGCGAAACCGGTTGAAATTTTAAGATGAAAAACGACCTACGTCCTTCTTCAAACTTTAATCTATGTTTATTTTCATATCATCTAAAAAGTATTACACGATAATGTTCTGGAATGAATAAATTTAGAAAGTAGTGCACTGAGCACAACCGTTCCATAAGGAGTCAACCACGCGTCTGTGTCGCGCGGTCTTTAAACTATAGTGTTAACGTAGTGATTATATTGTATAAAATTTGGTAGTGTTATTTTTAAACTGCGATATCTCCTAAGATATTCATTCAAATCGAGTGATGTGAAGTGCATTTTTTTTAATTAAATACTTGTGATGAATGACGTATTTTTTATATAAGTCGTGTTTATAAACTAACCTTCGCAAATAATGCAACAAATTTAGTTAGCATAAAAAAGGCTATAGTGAGCTAACCTTAAAAGATAGAAATGTGCTGTCGCGGACTTTTTTGGACTTTTAAAGGGGAACAATTCTTTCATACATGATTTTTACGAAAGTTTCACCGTTAACGCAGCACACGCTCTCAATAGGAAAAAATCCCCCGATTTTAAAACATTATCATTGGTGCTCCGCTCCTATTGATCTTAGCGTTATGATAAGGCCTTCTTCAATAAATTGACTTTCTAACACTGAACGTTCAAGCAAACAAACAAACAAACTCTTCAGCATTTCAATATTAGCATAGATAGTATAGATTTTGGTTCTGAGCTCTTACAAAAAAATATAGACGAACTGCCTTCATACCAACTTAGTCATAAAAGGCGAGTTTCGGTTCATTTTATTAAGAGAAAAATCTGGAAAATTAATTTGTCTATACTAAACACATTAAGCGGTGACGTGGTTTTGCACGTTTCCATGTTTATATTCTTTTATAATGAGGTTGATAAGTAGGTTTAATTTTGATTAAATTATCGCTATAAAAAGTAGCCTATGTACTTTCGTTCCTCATTAAGTGTATAAATACAAAGTTTCACTGTTATATTTTCAAAAATGACGATTTTCTATACGAACATTAATCACCTCTTTTTACCTATTCTCCCTCAATTTTAGTGATAAAAGGTAGCCTATGATCTTTCGTTTATCATAAAGTGTCTAAATACAAAGTTCCACTGTTACAGCTTTAAAAATGACGAATCTACATATGAACAGTCATCCCCTCTTTTTACCCATTCTCCCCTATTTTTTGCAATAAAAAGTAGCCTATATTGTTCCTCAGGGTCTATTCTTTCTCTGTACCAAATTTCATCAAAATCGGTTCACTGGTTTAGGCGTGAAAGCGTAACAGACAGACAGAGTTACTTTCGCATTTGTAATATTGGTAAGGATGTGCGAGTAATTATAAAGTAAAACATATAAATAAACTCGCACTAATGGATTATTAACACGTACCTAATCACAAGTAAATTCAACTAATCTAATAAATTAATTTATTATTTACTATAAACTAAATGGTTATAATTAGCCACCATTGTGTTCGAGAGTACCTAAAATGACATACCTACTCGATTCCAATTTCCAATATTGAATGAATCGAGCTTCAAAAGTAACCCTGTTGATAGGGCATGTTTATTTTAAACATGGGAACCGGACCAACTTGGAAAGAATTTGGAGTAGGAAATTACCGGTTACACAGGAAGTCGGCTAATGGGTATATTCATACAACTAGGTATTTACGATTTTTCAATAAAGGAATAAGTACCAAATCATAATTTTCAAATGTAAAGTAATAGTAATTTAAATTAAGATCGTTACAAGCGCGTATTTTTCTTATTTTGGCTTTAGATCAGTTTGTTTTTTAAAAAGAGATATTTATTTCTTTCATAATATGAATGTACGTCTGTTTATAAAATAAATAATGCTTTTCTTAAAAAATAGATGTTGTAGGTGTGTTTAACATGTTACGAGATTAGTTCCCAGGTTTACACCCGACTGCGTTTGCGACATGATCCATTTCATAAGAAAATCAATTGTTTAATCACCCTATTTAGATGTCATTCTGTGTTTCTGTAGAATTTCAACAAATTAGTTAAAACAATTTAGATAATTAACTTTTAAATGCCTATGCAATTAATAATATTTATTTATGAGGAACTTAATACGTAATAATTAATAATAATAATTATATTAATAATAATAAATAGATTTATAATAATAAAATAACAATTTATAGGTAACGTAACATTATTTAAACGAGAAATTGGTTTTCTGTGTTTAACTATTTAATTATATAACAATTTAACATACATATATACATATCTTCACGCCAAGTACCTTACGGGGTAGGCAGAGAGTATCGAGTGCCAGACCTCACGATCCTGACAAACCTGTCTGGCTTCCTTCACATCAATTACCCTTTTCATACAAACACGCCGGTTTCGGGGACTCTTGACACCACCCTCGGATAATATACGATTGATCTGATCGTAGAATGTCAGCCTTGGTCTCCCCGGGTAGCTACATCCATCCACATTCGCATTGTATATCTGCTTTGTCAATCTTTCATCTGTCATTATTTCCACATGACCGAACCAGCGGAGCATACCCTTTCGCATTTTTACACCAACACTTTCTTTCAATCCCATTCTTTCTCGGATCTCACTGTTACGAATGCGGTCAGCGAGCGTTACACTAAAGATTTTCCGTAGTGCTCTCATTTGGACTGCATTTATCCTACTTTCATGCTCTTTCTGACATACCCAACTCTCGCTTCCAATACAATAACGTTGGGATAAGCACAGAATTATGCAAAGCGAGTCTAGCTTTTTGAGCTTACCCAACGCTCCATTCACGCTATTCCCTGCACTCACTCTCCTCTCTACATCCGCGGAGTACCTTCCATCCCCGCTAAAAGCACAACCAGGATATACAATTTCATTCACTTGTTCCAGCACTACATCATCAACCCAAACTCTTACATCCGTTTTTCCACGTCTCTTTCAAACACCATTATTTTGAATTTTCATCGCTTTCAAATGTAAGCCCCTTTCTTTACAATCTCCTTCCATAACTGTGACCAGTGTTTGCAGCTCAGTTGGTGTAGAGCCCAAAAGTACAGCATTATCTGCATAAAGCAGGCAGTTCACCTATTGGTCACCCAAACGCATTCCCACATTCAATGATCTTATCCTTTGAAGACATTTGTCCAAATACAAGATAAACAAGCGTGCTGACAACACACAACCCTGCTTGACGCCAATATTAACATCAAACCAAGGCGATATGTTGCCATCCACGCGCACGCATGCTTTACAGTCTAAATACATTGACTGCACCGCACGCAGCAGGGACCCCACTATCCCATAATCTGGCAAAATGTCCCAAAGTTTCTTTACGTACAACCCTATCAAACGCTTTTTCGAGATCCACAAAACCGCAGAAAACCCTCTGACCCACAGCCAGATGTTTCTCTACAGTGTTGCGGAGCGAAAACACTTGATCCGTACATCCTCATCCAGACCTGAAACCCCCTTGAGCCTCCCACAATGTTTTATCGGACATCCCTTGCATCCTCCTTTTAACTATTTTTCCATACACTTTTGATGCTAAACTGACCAAACTAATGGCCCTGTAACTTTTACAGTCCATGGGTGAACCCTTGCTTTTATACAAGGTTTTTTTTTTTTTGATTTTATTTAATTATACCACAATTTAAAATTAAATTTTAAATTTGGATATTGCGATTTTTTATTGAATTAGGTATAACTTCTGCAAAAAAGGTGGAAGGTTAATTTTGTTATGGAAAGCAAACAGGCAGACGGATCACCACAGGTGGTCGCCATGCCGCGTTGCCATTTAGCATCAGTGCTTGCTGTTGTGTTCTTCCGTGCTGTAAAGTAGGCTAGCCGGTAGATTTGCATACGATGCCGATAGGATCCAAGCCATAAAATTGCTTGGAAATTGCCTTTGCAATGCTATTTAATTGCAAATTGTTATTTAATTTGTAGTTATTCGTGGTTAAGATATACCGACCTACATATTGTATTAGGACTACAATATATAATGTTGTTTACCTATAACTTATAAATATTTTGTAATTATCACAACTAATTTAAAAAACGACACGGCCGCTGGGCGCTGAGTTCCTTTCGCCGGATATTCGGGTAACGATTCCGATCCGGTAGTAAGTAGTTTCTAAAAAAAGTTATGACTCCTACTGAATGGATTTAAATAAGTCAATTTCAAGATTGAAACAACTTTTATAACTCTTGCTATTCTCATCCTAAACGCAACATTTTATTCCTACTATATACCTACTAACCTAATATTATGTATAATTGGTGTATTAAAGTTCAACATTAAGAAGTTAAAATCGACACAAGAAACTGTCCAGTGACCCTTAACAACTTATATAGTATCGATATGTAATAGACTACAGGACCATGACAAAAATAGATAAGTCATATGACCCACCAGGTGAAGTATAGAGGAAGATATAAGAGCATAAAAAAATAAGATTTAGCACTATGGCTTCACCTGTATGCTGTCCGACTGAGTGCAGGTGTAATTCTGTAGTGCAGGTATAGTGAGTCCGTTTTGGTAATTTATTTTTGTAATATTATTACAAAGATACTGTAAAATTTCGATAAACTGTTAAATGGCATCTATTAAATTGACCCTAGTTTAGATAAAGGTGAAAAATTTTGACTGATGTCCTGAGTACCTAAGTACCAATTTACACATATATATGTCAGATTATATCTATATAATTTCTAGTAAGCAAAATCACTATAATTTATTGATTTTTTGTCGTAAATAAATATTTATTTACTCATTATTAACACGTCCGTAATCACTAAATGCATTTTATTACAATACAAGATATACCTACCCGTTATTGTTATTTTTATATATTTTTTTAGGTATTCTATATGAAATTTTAAGTATTTGAGCGCTACGAGCTTCTACGAATTGTTGTGTCCGCTGTCCGTCTATCGACCCTATTAAGTAACGAAACAGACACATTGTGAGTTGGGACTGTCGTATATCGTAATTCGTAATAGTAGTGGTCTATCGTTTGGACACAGCGACCGCTGCCACGTGAAATAAAAAATACAATTTGATCAATCTTAATAACATATTTTTTATTGTTTTTTTAAAGTGAAAAGTGTGGCTGCGTCGTATTGCTAGTAAGTTTTTTGACTTTTTATACCTGTGGAATGGTTTTGCGTGTTTATGTATTTTTTTATTATTTCTCAATTGTTAAATGTTATTAATTATTTTATCTTTTAATAATTATTTTTCTAAACACAAGAATTCTAATAAAAATAAATTAAATCACACAATATTGGTATATAATTCATATTTTTCGAAATTCCGTGGATGGTTAATTGTCAATTTTTTCCCGTCTCTACATGAGTGTATTTGAATTTCAGCCTTCTTACCGTTTCTTTTACCTATTCTGAAATAAAGGGTAAAATGAAAGGTATTGGTTATTTTAAGAGGGTTGAGATATCTGGAACTCTCCTATTGGTAGTCATTAGATAGTAATAGAAATTATCACCTTTTTGTTTGACAAACCTCTCTAAAAAGATTTATTTTAAAATGTTTTTTCTGTTCAACGTAGGTCTACGTCTTACATCTGTGGACCTATTTGTTTTGAGAAAGCTACTTTTGGCATGTCCTACTCTACAACTTAAGTTTTTCTAGGAAAAGATTCACACATCAATAACAAAAATATTTAATGTAGTTTAGAATTAAGTAGAGTGAAAACATTTAAATCTTAAAACCTAGGAGTCGAAGACCGGCCTAATATTTACTAATTTGGAATGTGTTTTATATATCAAAAAAGGAAAAGTTAGAAATGAAACTAAACTCTTTATTTTTTTTATTTATTCAAATGATAATGTTTTCATTTTTTTCTTTGAAAAATTCGAATTTTTTAATTTGTTTTTGCTTTTATTTTTGTTTTTTTTTTAAATGTTAGACGTTATGACGAAAACAGTATTGATCCCTATTTTTTCGTTTAAAAAACTATTCTTAATAACCACTCCTTATAATACAGTTATTACTAATTTACTTTATGTAGGTACTACCTGTGATGTGCTTTCAAAGATTGGTTAGTTAAAAGTGCTTTGTAAATTTAAAGTTTTGTCAGCATCGTACTTATGTTTTTCAAAATTATATAGGAAAATGCTTTTTTTACTTCAAATTATCTTTTTTTCCAAAACAAAGACCTTAATTTATTGTTATTAATCTTGCAGAACAGTTCAATGCGAACTTCCGACTTCCTTCCACGCAGACTCATGTCCGACGCGGCGGTAGAGTAATCTTGTCATTCTTTTGAGTGTTTTTAATTTATTTAAACAAAGTTTGCCGAGTGATAGACCTGCATTTTATAGTCACTGTTATAAACGTTATCGACACTTTCATTGCTAGTAAAATTACATGAGATTGAATTATTTTTGGTTTTACCTTTTGTTTTTTTTTTACTAGTAGCCCGTCCCAGCTTCGCGCGGGTGAGTAAACGGGTGAGAAATTATTATAAATATAAACCTTCCCCTTGAATCCCTCTATTTATAAAAAAACCTCATCAAAATACTAAGCGTAGTCAAAATACAGATCAAAGATCAAACTTCAACCATGTGCTCAAAACATTTGAATTGTTTTTAAGTGTCATAGTACAGTACTCTACTGTGTAAAAATAAAATTGTTAAATTTATAAATAAAAGTTAAAACAATAAACAGTGAACATTTTTGCGATTTACCAGGTGACAGATTTGGTACTAAAGTAAAAATATTGAAATACTATACAACTCCCGAATTCCGGGTCGGGCAATTAAAAGAATATTAGGTTTTTCAAATATACTGATAAAAAAATGTTACTCATGATTGGATATGTGCCCGGTTGGCGATAGGCTTGTAACCGTGAAAGGTGGGATTGTGGGACTTAGTGTCTTCGGCTAGTCGTGGTTGCCCTGGTTGTGCCTCTGCCTACCTCTTAGAGGACGTGGGCGTGAAGATAGTTTTTTTTTAATTTACAACTTTCTTTTGCTGCAGCCAATTCAGAACCTACTTACAGTACAGTCGTGTCGTGCCACGTCTGTAAGTCACAGTCGTGTCCCGACCGCAGAATACTAATAATAAGTAAACTACTCAGACGAATAAAAAAGTGTGAACTATTACAGCACCTATACATGGTATATAATATATACCATAATGGTATATGCTTTACCACTTGATACCAGGTAATGTAATTTTATTATCAGTCGTACATTTTTATAAGTAGACTCCCAAAAACCACTAGACTGAATGTTTTCATTTTCTATTGTAATTTGTAACATAATATGTTTATATTTGTTACGCGATCACTCCATAAATTGGGAAAAGATTTAGGAAATTCTCTTTTCATATTTAGGTTTAAAAGAGAGAAAGAAAGGAAAACATTTATTAACAGACTAAAACTTTCCACACATAACTAATAAAAAATCAACTAGAAATCATAACTAACTCTAAACATAAGGAACTTAAATAAATAGGTATACAAAAAAGTGATAGTAAGATAAAGAGACAGAGTGTGGTAGCATGAGTCCGCCAAGGAAAAGCTCTGCAGTATTTGTTGAGGCTTAGTATACCTCAAAACTGGTTTTCGGCTTTCCCAGTCTGACTATCCGGTATTATACAAAAAATTGTACAAGATCTTAAGCTACAAGCGATACTACAATCTTTACGATTTTTTTACTTCATCATCAGTAGCCGGAGGACGTCCACTGCTGGACATAGGCCTCCGCCAATTTTTTACATACCTAATTAAAATCATTAAAAACGATAAAAAACACTCGTGGTTCCCATACATGGAACTGAATCTTAAAATCTTTTTTTTTTGTCACGACATTATCTTGTCTGCGGGAGGTTACTGTAACGATATAGTCACGATACCATAACGACATCTTCAGGACACATTTACAATATTATCAGATAACGTTACGACATTATCGCAAAACCTTAAAGACATTACTACGACACTATCACGATACCATCACAATACCGTCACCAGTGTTATGAAACTGGCACGACACATCATGACATCGTTATCGACAAATATTGTTATTGTCACGACTTTTATACAGGTAGTTCATTTAATATACATATAACATATTTTTTGTATATTCCCAAAAACTACTAATAACCTAACGTTTAACACACATATTTAAAATGCCTAAATCAAGCCTTGCCTCTTATTTGATACTACACGTGAAATAGTTGTTCATATTACTAGTAGTTCAGCCTGAACTAAGACCTCGCGAGGGGCTCCTATAAATCCACCTGTTTCTGACATTCCATCAACCATAATTTCTTTGAAATGTTTTTAAAGCTCTAACGCCAAGCAATCCGAATTTTTAAGCCTCTTGTAAATTATTTTACCGGCTACCGTGGTATTCGGATACCGGTCGTACCTACTAACAAAGGTACTAACTAAACTAGTTGGATACTCCGTGACCTAAATAATGTCAATTCCTTTAGCATAAGATTTTATGCTAAAAGTTAAGTTCCGAAAATATGTAAAATCCAATTTAATAAAATAAATAAGTTACATAAGTATCTTCACGCCCATATCTTCGAAGAGGTAGGCAGAGGCACAACCAGGGCACCCACGGCTAGCTAAAGACACTAAGTCCCACAATCTGATAGGTGGCAAGCCTATCTCCAACCGGCACATATCCAATCCCGAGCAACATTTTTTTTATTAGAAAATTGGAAACACCCAATTTCCTATTTGTTGCCCGACCAGGAATTCGAACCCGGGACCTCGAGCAGTCAAGTCCAACAACTGACCCGCTAGAACCACAAAGGCGACTAATTTAATACTTCTCAAATACGTAAACATTTTATAAAAATGTTGCCATATTTTAGCGAAAATTTATTTTTGTAATGATGATCATTTTATAGTGATGCTCTTGTTTTATGTGATAAAATATGTCCTTGTTAAATTTAAATAAAAATATTTAATTTGCAATTTTCCACCAAAAAATGAGTATATGTGTTATGGCGTTATAAAACAGGAAAAATAGTGCTCTATGAATGAATTGGACTTACCGGAAGCCAGAAAACCCCCAAATATATGCAGTCCCACACAACACATACTAATAAACTGTTTTTTGAATACACACACTATTAAAAAATCAACTTACGTTTCGCTTCGTCACCATAGATGGTATAAATTTTTTTTGGCGGAAAATTGTAAATTGAAAAAATTTACTTGGATTCAAGTATGGATTTTCGCAAAGTTACGCCTTCTTCTATCAACATTCTGTCCTTGTTGGTCCGGGTCTACTGTGTAGAAACAATAGCTCCTAAAACACGAGCATAGGTTAAACGGATGATTATTTAAACAAGATTTTTGTGGGAAAGTGCTGTGCAGCAACTGGTCTGGGTAGGGAATAGGGATACGCCTCATACTGCGATATCTATTTCTGCTGCCATAATAAGTGCTTGGCACTATCGTGTTCCTATCGGAAGGTTAGGGTTGCCGGTAAGTTTGCGCATTTATTCAAGAATTGATTTTTTTCATAAAGTCAGGATAGAATTAGGTACTAGCACACTATAGAAGAAATAGAAAACATGTTTTTTCTAAAATTAGATTACCCAAATTATTTTTTATGATTCTATTAATACTCTGGTATAACAACATGTAATCTAAAGTCTGCATCTAAGTCGTTAGTGCAATTCGAATTTTTTACGTAATTTATGTTTGTCTTTTTATATTAATTATAATATATAAGAATATTTAACTAGCTACTGGTTTTGAAGCCTGTTTCTCGGGAGATCAACAAGATAACAACTATATATGCACGTTTAAGATTATAAAATTTACAATAAAATCTTTATGTGACACAATATTTTATACAACAAGCTTTCGCATAAAACTATATAAGTAGTTATAAAACATGAATTTATTTCAAACTTTTAATGTTTCGCCGCGAATTCACTAGGCGCACCTACCCCGCGGACAAGTCTACAGTCATGTCCTCCGGCCGTCACTACTATAGGCCAGGGAGCTTGCGATGGTTCTACACTAGGTTCATTACACAAACAGACAGGTCCGTCTGCCTCAAGAATGCTTTAGGAGATAAGCTATTACCCCAATGTTTAGGGAAAAAGCCTATCTACCAAGTCAAACACTAAAACTAAAATAGTCGATATGTTCGAATTTGTGTCAGCAAATACCATAGGATAGAATTTTCAAAGCGTTGGCACATACATATATCTACGCCAAGTCCCTTACGCGGTAGGTAGAGAGTATCGAGTGCCAAACCTCACAATCCCGGCAAACCTGCCTGACTTCCTCCAACATTTTTTACCCTTTATATACGAATACGCCAGAGGCTCTTGAGTCATGACACCTCCTTCGGATAACACATCCAGCCACATCACATCCATCTAAACGCCTTTGCTAATCTTTCATCTGTCATTCGTTCCATGTAACCGCACCAGCGGAACATGCCCTTTCTCATTATAGCATCAACGCGCCCTTTTTCGGATCTCAGTGCCACTAATGCGGTCAGCTAGCGTTACAGCACAGATTTTCCGTAACGCTTTAATTTCAACCGCATTTATCCAACTCTCATGCGTTTTCATATACCCAGCTCTAGCTTACATACACCAACGTTGAGAAAAGTACGGAATTATGCAACGTCTGGCCCCGTGACTCAAAACCTCGCTTAGAAGTACCTTACATAGCGCTCCTTTCACCCTATTCCCTGCACACTCTCTCTTCTACGTCCAAAGTGTATCTTCCATCCCTCGTAAAAGCACAACGAAGATATAAAATTTCAATAATTTGCTTTAGCACAACATCATCTACTAAAACTCTGACATCCGTTCTGGCTAAGTCTCGTTTTAACACAGTAATTTCGGTTTTCACCGAATACAAATGTAAGGCTCTTTCTTTAAAATCATCTTCCATAAATGTGACCAGTGTTTCCAGCTCAGATGGTGTAGAATCCAAAAGTACTGCGTCATCTGCATAAAGCAGGCAGTTCACCACTTGGTCATTCATACGCATTCCCACATTCATTGACCTTAGCCTATGAAGACCTTAGTCCAAATACAAAATACACAAGCGTTCCATGATCAGGGGAAAATGTCACAAAGCTTCTTACGTACAACCGTATCAAACTCTTTTTGAAAAGGCTTTTCCACAAAACCACAGAATACCTGCTGGCCCACGTCCAGATGTTTCTCTACGATATTGCGGAGTGAACACTTGATCCATAGTTCCTCTTTCAGACCTGAAACCACCCTGAGCTTCCCAGAAAATTCCATTGGACATCCCTTGCATCCTTTAATCAACTATTTTTCCATGCATTTTGATGGAAAGCTGGTCAAACTGATAGCCCTGTAGCTTGCGCACTCCATGCGTGAACCATTGCGTTTATACAAGAGCACGATGAGTGCACGCCGCCAGTCGTCGGATACTCTGCCAGTCCTTCAATATTGGTTACAAAGGACCCAAAGAGTCCCGGACGTCAGGACAATCAAGCCTGATAACCCCAGCTTTAACCATATTTACCATATTTTATACTTCTAATTGTCCATTCAACTTCTTCCATGATAATGCCATCATATCCCCCCGCTATTTCTGTGTCATTTGAATACTCTGACCCAGCATCAGCATCATGGGCATATTCATACATATCTCTTTAAATTCACTCCACCGTTTTGGCACGACACAAGTGCTTGCAAGAACGTTACCGCTCTTAGATTTAATTCTTATTATTCTAGAGGCAGACGAACAACTTCAAGACTTCTTCACCTCCTTCCAAAAGATTTTGTTGTTCATCTCAAAGTTGTTAGCCAATCTCTCTTCTAGTTTTATACTTTCTGTTACCCGTTTCTCTTTCCGGTACCTGTATTTCTTCAACTCCGTCATACTATCACTTTTCTGATTTGAAAATCAAATCGATACGTAACATTTGAATCAAAACACATTTTTTGCCGGGAACGTTCATGATAATACTGCTTTGTCAGAAAAAGATTGCATGTACCATGCACCCGAGTTAAGAGTTAATGCCGGAAGCCCTTATAACTATGTTATTTATATACTTAACTTTGGCGATCACCAATCTCTGGCCAGCTAATTTGAGCGCATGCCTTAAATTGTAGTGTTCCTGTAACTAGTGTGTGTTGGTTGTTTTATCCCGTGCTGATCCCAACCTATATAATATATGGCGCGTTTCATTTAGAAAGTAAGAAAGTACAGCAGGTAAGAGACTTGACGTCCCTGCCTCAGATTGGCAACGCATCAAAAAATTTTTTGTTTTAATGCATCTGCTTGTGTGGTTCCCAAATTTACAAAAAAATCTTGTGTGTTAATGATTATCCTGACTGTTGATGTAGAGCGGCAAGATGCAGCGAGCGATGCCATCCACCAGCTCGGAGAAGTCGCCGCTGGTCGTCCCGCCGACGTACATGTTCGAGTCCAGCGTGTCTCGCTCCTACCAGAAGAGGTTGCGGAACTTCCAATGTGCCATATGCATTATTCTTATGTAAGTCTTATCTACACACGTACAAACAATAAAACGGTATCAAATTATAAAATAAAACAGTACCTACCTTATAAAACTAATCCTATACAAGATATACGAGTATTTCAAAAACAATTATCGCTACGTATTGTGTATTACTGTGTACGTGTAGTGTGTGTTCAAGAATCCAAAACGAGGACTATTACATTTTTGGTAGGATTGTCTGTTTACGTTTTTGAAGCAAAATTCACTCAACGGATTTTTATTAAATACAATATAATATACGTATTATATAATATCTACTATTCTCTTGTAGCATTGGGTCAATATTCAGGTCTTATTTTACTGCGGGAAAATCATTCATGTCCATCACTAACTACGAAAAGTCACTTTCTAGCGGGGAGCAGCTAGTCTATTATATACTTTCCAACCTCAGCAATAAGAAAGGTAAGTATATGACTTTTTAGTATAATCGAATAACCCCAAAATTATGTAAATATCAACGAAAGAATCACTTAGCTTTTCTAAAAACTCCCCGAGGTATCAAACTCAAATTTTTGCACTTACCAAAAAGGGCTGTAAGCTAAAAGTGTACTCAAATGTGACGTCACATTTAAGGACAGTTCGCGTCATACAGGAATTTTATTTGATAGTTTATTGTAGCTCAGCTTAATACGAAAAGTTGCGTTTACGGGAGTGCCTTAATTAAAAATGTTAAATTCAATGAACTATTCATTGGATATGTAAATGGTAAAATAGATGAAAATCTATACATTAATACGTGATGCCAAAACTTTGGACCCCTTCTTAAGAAAATTGCGCTAACGGAGGAGCATAAAACTTGGCACACTTATAGTATGTGTAGGAGAAGAGCAGAACGCTAATATTTTTCAATAATAATGCTAAATCAATACTAAATAAATATTCCTGGACAAGTCACATAAATTGAATCTAACCCCAAAGTAAGCAAATAATATGCTTGTGTTATGGGTTTTAGTCAACGATTCTAATACATAGAAATACTTAAATCGATACCAGAATAAATTTAATAAACACCCAGACCCGGAAATGCAGACACCTAAATGTTCATCACACAAATGCCTGTCCCCGTCGGGAATCGAACCCGTGCCTCAGGGTTCGTCGATGTAGTTAGGCGTGTTCGCTAGCCACTAACCACTAACGAGGCGGTCAAAATAAAACATTACCCACACTATCATGCATTTGACACACACAAATAAATACATATTTTGATGACATTGTTAAAGATCACAGATGGCGAACTAAAAAGTTTGGAAACAAAGTATATGTAGTTGGTCTTGAAAAATAAAGATGGCGTTGGCGTTCTTATCAACAAAATATTAAAATTTATTATGGTCGAATTTTGACCAATGGGCGACCACTAGTATAAATAAATCCTTATAAATTTAAAACTAAGTTCGCATTTTTTTTCTTGTTGGATTTGAACTTTATGAACTAGGCCTATTATTTGAAATTTGAGAACAAAAAAATTAAATTTTAGATAAATATCTATAGTCGGGAAATCATGTTCCTACTAACACTTAGAATAGGTAGGTTAGGTAGGTAGAATATATCAAGTGTAAAACACATCGTGTAAACAAAATGCAGTTCATTAAGTTTATTATGACTGATATAGTTAAAACAAAAAATAATTGACGAAAACAAAATAAAAATATTTTTGTTCGTATCGTATCTTATAAAATAATTATACACAAATAAAATTAATTTAATCGTATCTACATTTCAATATTGAATATCGTCCAAAAGATATGAGAAGGTACCTAATGGATATCGACATTTCAAAGTTTTGCGAAAATTGCCTTTTTTTCCTTACGCGATAAGACAGTTCTTATCTTTGTCAGTATATAGAATAGCCGCTAAAATCAATAAATTAAGCAAATTAAGATCACAAACAGTGGCGGCGGCACACCTTTGACATCTTTGCTGACTGTTTGTATTTTTCTTCGGCTAAGAAATTGGTTTGCTTTTTATGTTGCAGAAAAACGTACTGTTTCACACAGTCCAAGAAATCGGTCGTTTGATTTTTATTAATGATAATTACCATCTCTCCTACTCTGTTCTGAGGAATTCACACATTTCTATGGACTGTCTCAAAATTGCGTTGTGATTTGCTTAGGCAATGCAATTTGGGTCCAGGAAAAACATATACATTTTCCCTTTTATAGCATTAATACGACTGGATTTTTTTATCAAAAGGCCAAGGCGTTATATGCAAATGATGCGTCTGTTGTTTTTATGAAGATGATGACCTCGCACAGAAACGAAACGAATTGACCGCCTCGTTGGTCGAGTGGCTAGCGTACTCGCCTAACTACATCGATCTACCGCGAGGCTCGGGTTCGATTCCCTACGGGGGCAGGCATGTGTGTGATGAACATTTAAATGTCTGCATTTCTGGATCTGGGTGTTTATTAAATTTATTCAGGTA